>PVKB01001393.1:200357-326955 GCA_004027205.1 Ctenodactylus gundi
TCAGAGCTAGTTATTCTTTTGAGCATAGAACAAATCATACCACTATCTTCATAAGACCTTCCGAAAGTTTTCCATCTTAAATTAAAATTCCAACGTTTTGTTGATCTGGCTATTGCCTCTGGCTTTCCCTCGTTCACTGCTCTCCTACCCCTACTCTTCATTACACTCCAGACACACTTTGTAGCTGCTTAAAGATGTCAGATATGACATGTTTCCCGGCTTTCCACCAACTGTCTCCAAGGACAAGCAGATACTCAACTATCTTCCTCCTTTATTGGGTCTTCAGCCAGAGAGGCTTTCCTAACCTCCCTAACGACCCTCCCAGCACATCTTACCCTATTTTGGTTTTCTTCATAGTGCCTTACATAACTAACCTGGAAGTACCTCTAAGTCGAAACTATCTCTTATTTGCTACTAAACTCTGGAGCTTCAATTAATGTGTGAATGAATGCACAAATATCAGCATGTCCATAGGCCCATAGATCCCTAAAGCACTGCAATTGTTCAATTTAAGAACGTTTACTGACTTTCATGCTTTGGGTACTATGAGAGATGTAGAAATTGTACAAGAAAACCATGATCCCAACCTTTAAAAAGATGAAGAGCTTGGTAAAAAGAGCAGACCGCATTAAGCACTGATTCATCTGAAACTGTGACTTAAGAGTACAAGTGGTGTATGCAATGTGTGGAGAGGATTTCTAAGAAAGAGAGAACTGTGGGCACTACGGCATTCCAGGAAACTGGCACAAGAGTGAAAGAAGGCCAGAAACACAGTTTCAGTGGGTAAAACTTATAGAAGCCCAAGGCAAAAGCAGACTTTCAGAAGCGAAGCAAGGGGCTAGCAGCAGGGTGGTGGCAGGAGACAGGCATGACAACATTCATGGAAAGAAAGCATATTGCTTTGCTTGTGGAGCTCTCCAAACGGGAAGAAGTAAATGGGAAAGTGGAGTGAGATTCTGATTGAAAGGTTTCTAGAGACTGTGGGAAGCTGTGACAGTTGAGGCCTTGGGCCACTGCAGCAGTGGGAAGTCAGAGGAGCCTGAGCTGTCATCTAACTCAACATCGCTGAATCCGAATCTTGACAGTCAGCTCACTGGCATGGATGACTGCATATATTTTTAAGTTCCGCCTAATTCAGGTGTGCCCTTCTAGGTAAAGCCCTCAAGGCAAACCTTAGAACATCCATTTGGAGAGGAGATAACAGAGATCCAGATATGGCAACCAGCTTCTGATCTTGCAGTCCTGGGCAGGGCGGGAGGGGGCGGGGAGGAGCTGGCTAAGACCAGATCCCACAACCCTTGAGTTTTAATGTAAGACTTTGAGGATTCTAGTAAGTAATAAAGCAAACACTGTACTTGAATACCAATTATTCAGTTATTACATTAGATTAGGAAGTGATAATCACTTTTATATATGTAATCTGGAGTCATGAAGAATCAGAACATTCATTCATTCATTGATATGTTTAATTTTTATTGAGTACCTATATGTATCTGTTATTGCACTGGTGTTACATATAAACAGAGCCAGCCAATTGCAATGCGCTGCATGTAACTGTGCTGAGGGAAAATATGGATTGTCCTAGAAATGTAAGGCTAAGAGCTTACCCCAGGCTCAGACCTCAGAGGAAGCTTCAAAGAGAAAGTAAAGTCTCAGCTGAACTCTGAAGAACAGTTGGAATAAGGTGACATTTAAGGAAGAGTTATAGGGAGAAAACTGGGGGAGAACTTGCATGTGGACCATATAGAAAACTATGTACCACTCCACCGATTTTAGTGCCTTAAATGTTATACATTTTTTTGTGGTCGTGACTTAGGCACTCATGAGGCAAAGCACTTTTCCTTTTTTCTTTATCAGCTAATACTTTAAAAGCATCCTTCTTTACACTTCTAATATACCTGATCTCATTTACTCTTTTTAAGAGAATCATCTCTGAGGGGCCATATGCCTATGGATAGAGAAGCCCAACATTCCTCATTGTTACTTCCTACTTTGCACCTTGGATAAAACTTAGCACACATTGAGTGCTCAAGAAATGTTTAGAGATTTGTACCTTGACTAAGAATGCGCTGGAAGATGTTTATATTCCTGTGATTTAAATGTAGTTATATAGATCTGACCTTCATCCATTCAAAACACATTTGCAAATTTGCAATGGATTCAGAGCTTCACTTTTGCTCTCTAAAGATGAATAAGAAGCTGCACATTGTGTGTAGCAGGGGTCCTTGCTAAGAAAACTTTCCTTGGTTCAGGAGTCTTCTACTGTTATGAGTAGAGCATCAACATAATTACCATAAGAATCCCTTAGAGGCCAATTGTAAATGAAACCACATTTACTTGTAGGTAATTCCTGCATTCCTCTTCATTCCCCAAGTTGATGCTAACTTTCCCACTGGGGGTCTGAAATATGTCAAAATCTCTGCAAAGTAAACCCATTAAAAGCGAGATGGTATAGTTTGTCAATTCCCAAGAGTACAGAACTTTTTTTGGCTTGTTGGTCAAAAAAAGAGAAAAAAGTAAACCAAAAGGTCAGTGTAACAAGAAAACAAAATATGAGTTTTGACAAGTTCTGTAATTCCTAATTTTCTGAGTGAAATTGATATATATTCTCTGGAACTAATATTTTACTAAACAGAAAATCATAAATCAACCTTAACTTTTCATTTTTCAGTATTTTACTGGCAGCCTGAGTAATTTGTTTCAATTTTAAAATCTTCAGCAGCCCAAATCCATGGCATTAGGAAGCCAGGATCAGTATGTGCAGAGCCTCCACATAGGAGGTAATCAATAAACATGTATTAAATGAAGCAATGAACGGCCATTGATTTGACATTTGCTAGGCTCTATGTGTGTGGTGAGTAACTTGCGGAGTTATAGGGGATGAGCAGGAGGTAAGCAGTCGTTCCTGTTTGGAGCTCCACATTAGCGCTTCTTTGTCCCCTCAGCAACTTCACCGTTCTCATTTCCACCTGCTTTCCTAGCATTTCCGTGCCATCTCACTTGTGGCAAGTGGCATACGTGCCGTGTGTGACCAGGGCTGTGCACAGATGATCTTTTCTCTAAAAGCAACCTATTTCTGTGCTTTTGAAGAGGTAATCATTTTCAGAAGTCCTCTTCTGGACATCTTAGAGTTTGGCCCTAATCAACAATGTTTCACTACCGGGCACAAAGCTGTACCAGCACTTTTCTATGTATTTCAGAAATCTCTCCATTGAATATTCTAAAAATATGGGTTTTAATGTGTAGGATATATGTATTTTTGTAAATCAGACTAATTGGTATATTTTGGTTACACTTTTAAGCCAAAACTGCTCATGTATAGGCAATTTAGATTAGTAAGCACAGTTATACTAGTTTAACATAATAATGCTATTAGGCATACTTAGGAAGATTAATGACTGTTTCGTAACTTGCCCTTAATATCCAGTCTGAAAGTGTTTACAGTAAGCATCATCTAGCAAGTTTTAATTCATGTTTTTTTATTTTCTATTTTCTTTCACATTAAAAACTCTAAGATTAAAAAATGTACAAACATTCATTGCCAGAAAAATAAACATATAGTGACTCTTCCTCTAAGGCTCCTCTCATCACCTAATTTGGGATAATGCTGCTTTATGGACATTTCTAATAATGTGACCTTGAGGGGAAAAAAATAGAAAGATCATCCCCTATCTCCAGGCTTGTACTGTGATTAAACACTGCTAGAAGCTTTACCTTGACCTATAAATCCTCTCCTTAGATACAGAAACTCTATTGCAAGGCTGCTTCCTTGAGTTCTCATTCCCTAATGACACCGTTTGTATTTCCTGGAGAGAACATTATAAAAATAGTCCCCAGCGTCAAGGGTTTTTAATATCCCCGGCCTTTTGTCCCCAACTGGGTCAGAATGCATGAACACCTATGGTGGAGGCACTGTAACTTGAATAGATCCATCTTTGGGGCTCAGAATTTCTGATGTACAGGAAGTTTTTTTTATTAATATCTCCTTCAAATGTTATCTCCCTTATCTTCAGGCCATTTCCTTGTCTACATGAAGATTTAGAATAATTTCCTACCTCCATTACATTTTGTTCCTGGAAGGTATTTTATAATCAGAGTGCATGTTCCTCTCCTTTTCTGAGGCTTCCTTGTTTCAGGCAAAATGTATTAAATCTCTCTAGTCTAATCCTCTGGATCTTGTGTTATGCCACTTGTCTCCCGGATATTCTCAGCGTGAAGATGAAGAAGGAACATTATAGTCTCAGTAGAGAATGTAGGAATAAAAACCAGAATGATTAGGGTTTTCTTCATCCAACCCTATGTCTATTTTTTAACATTGTTTCCTACAAATGAATAAAAATTTAGAAGTTTGGAAACAAAGTGCCAAATAAATATTATTAAAAAATGAATCCCTCAAATTCTATGTATCTGATTTAAACTTTCCTATATAAAAAAGTAAATCGTTGCCTTTTTGTCTTACATAATGCTTTCTGTTTTTATAAACCTTTATTTGTCAACAACCAAAAAAGTCTTCCAAGTCATGGGTTACACAAGAGAACCCTATGTTACTTCTTTTCCTTTCATTCCTATGCTTTTATTTATCCTTTTCCAAAGTCTACATTTCTGTCTTTGTTAATACCCTCACACTTCAAAGTTCTAGCACTTAATATTTACTACTTTACAAATGTATTTAAATGAATTCATTAAAATTCCTTTATTAAATTAAAATTAGCATATTGAAGGAAAGGTAAAACAAAGAAAAATGGCTTGTAATAGGTTAGCTTAAGTAACAGATTGCAAAAGTATGTAAACAGTGTTAAGTCATTTATATGTCATTGATTTAATAATTTTCAATGCTCTGTCAGCTTAGTTTTCTTCTTGTATGATGTGTTAGATTTTTTATTTTATTTTATTTCATTTTATTGAGACAGACTCTCATTCTGTGGTCCAGGCTGGTCCTGAACTCACTATGTAGGCCAGGCTGGCCTTGGACTCACAGCAATCCTCCTGTCTCAGCCTCCCAAGTGCTGGGATTATAAGCATGTGCCACTACACCCTGTTTACATGTTAGATTTTAAAAGAGAATTGTTCACAGGAAGAAGAATCTTTTTTGTAAACAGAAATAATATTATTCTAAAGTTTTATGAGGATAATAAAAAACTGGAATAGTTACAATCTTGAAAACTAAAAGCAGAGTATAAAGAACCAAGCTACCCTGGATTTAGTCTTCTTTATAGATACAATAACCAAGACAGTGTGCTATTAGAGAAAGAATAGACACATAGGTCAAGGGAACGAAACTCACCACTCAAAAATAGACCCACAAAAGCATACTCAATTGATTTTTTTGACAGTTTACTAGAACTACATGATGTGATCAAAATATACAATTAATTCAGTCATTTTTAAAAATATTACAGTAAAAAAATTCATTGTAATTAATTTCCCTCCCAATATTCCTTGCTTTGACCAAACTTGCCTCGTCACTCCTGCCACCCCAGTGCAATCCTGGAAGTCTCTTCATTGGTGTTTCCATGAGATGTGAGCAAAGTCACAGTGAATGCTGATGCCACGAGCTGTCCAGAGTGTTCTGGGCTGTCCTCAAAATGGTCATGAAAGGTAAACACTTGGAACACGGTCAGGACCTTGAGGCAGCCATGACAGCACAACTAAAGACACTTATGAAAGCAGACTTCCAGAACTGCTTCAAGAAGCAGCAAGAATGATGGGGAAAGTGCTGGGGTCGGGGGCATTATTGAGAGGGACTCATGACGATGTGTCTTTGACTATAATACATTTCTTAAGCTTTCAAAAAATACATTTACTGAGGTATAACTTGTATCCCTTGAAATTAAGTGTACAATCATTTGTAGAACATTGGTATTTTCAAACAATACTGATTTTCAAACACTGTCACCTCTAATAGAAACCTTGTAACTCTAGCTAGCTATACCATTCAATCCTCAGCCCTAACCAATCACTAACCTACTTTCTAGATTTCCTTCCTCTGGGCTTTCACATGGGTGCAGTCAAGCAATCTCTCATCTTTGGTGATAGGCATCTTTCATGCAGTTAATCTATGTTTACCATTATCATTATTTTCCTTTTATGAGTGAATATTATTCTCTAACATGGAGGTACCATAATTGTTCATCAATTTGTCAGTGGATGGACATTTTAACTATTTCTACCTATTGGCCGCTATGAATAAGACTGTTTTTCTTGGACATATGGTCTCATTTCTCTTGGGTGTGTATCTAGGTGAGGAATTGCTGACTCATGACTCATAAGTTATAACATTTTGATGAACAATTGCTGCATTTTATAATCCCACTAGTAGGGGAGGAGGTTTCTGATTTCTCTCTATCCTTACCAGTCCCTGTTAATATTTTCTTGTTGTATGATATTTTTAAATTTTTAATTTTTTAATTTATTTTTGCTGTGTTACATATGAAAGCTACAGCATTGCAGGTGCTAGGCAGCCATTCTACCATGACCTTGCATCCCTAACAAATGTTTTTTTTCTCTGTGTTTTTCCAACACCTGTTTGCTGTCTGACTTTTGATTCTGGTTATCCTAATGAGGGTCATGTGATTTTGATTCTCTCGTGACTAATGATGATGAGCAGTTTTCCTTGTACTTTTTGCCTGCTTATTTTGCAGAAAAGTCTATTCAGATTATTTGTCTATTTTTAAATTGGGTTAATTATCTTTATTGAGTTTAAGATGTTCCTTATAGATTGTAAATACACGTCCCTTTCCAGATATATGATTTGTAAATATTTTTCTACTCTATAGGCTCTTTGTTTTTTCTGTTTTGTTTTTTGGTTTTGTTGTTGATGTTGTTGTTTTGGTGGTGTCCTTTGAAATACAAAAGTTTTTCATTTTGATGAATTCTACTGAATCTGTCCGGGTATATTTTTTTGTCAAAACCTTTCACTTAATGCAAAAATTAACTGAAAATAACTGTAGACTGAAATGTAAAATGTAAAGCTATAAAGTTTTAGAAAACATGTGGAAAATCTTTGGGATATAAGGCTAGGTAAACCATTGTTAGACTTGTCTACAGAAGCATGATCATAAACGAAAAAAAACAACAAATTAGTTTTCATCAAAATGAAAATCTTGCTCTGCAGAAGCCTTTCTTAAGAAGACAAAAACAAGAGGCTGAGGAGCACAGTTCAGCAGTTAGAATACTTTGCTCGCAAGCGCAAGGCCCTGGGTTTGATTCCCCTGCACCACAACCTGGCGTGTTGCACACACCTGTAATCTCAGTATTCAGCTGGCTGAGACAAGAGGATTGCCCTGAGTTTGAGGCCATCCTGGGCTGCACAGTGAGTTCAGGACCAGCCTGGAGTACTGGAGTATAAAGCAAGACCTTATCTCAAAAAAAAAGGAATTTAAAAAGATTTAAAGCAAAAGCTACATAGTAGATGGGAATATTTTATTTGCAAACAATGTGCCCAGCAAAAGGCTCTGATCTGTGATATATAAAGAACTATCAAAATAGAAATTGAAAAATTCAACAATCCAATTAAAAATAAGGCAGAGACATGAACAAACATTTCATTAAGAGGGTATACAGATGGCAAATTAGCATATTGAAAATATTTAACACCTCTAGCCATTATAAAAAGAAATATTAAAACCACAATAAATGATCACTGTCTATTAACATGGTTAAAACTAAAAACCAGTGGTGACAACAAATTCAGCAAAGATGCAAAGAAATTGGGTGGCTTTTGTATTGCTGTGGTGGCAATGTAAAGTAGCACAGCTATTCTGGGGAAAAGGTTGATAGTGTTTTTAAAAACTAAACATGCAAATATTTTGCTACCCTTGGACATCTAGCTCAGATAATTTCAGCCCTGGACATTTATCTATGATAAATGCAACCTATATGCAAATTTAACAGCCATACCTGGAATGGCCAGGAACTAGAAACATCCCAGATGTTCAACAAGCGGATGACGAAACAAAATACAGACCATCCATACCATGGAATACCTGCCAGTGATGGAAAAAACAGACCATTAATCGATTCAACAACCTGAATATCTGGAGAATTATTCTTGTTGCAAACAACTGCCAAGGTCTCCACACTGCATGAATCCATGTATATAATAACTTTGAAATGACAAAATCCTAGAAATGGAGATCAGATTAGTGGTTGTCAAGAGTTAAAGAAAGGCAGTGTGGGAGAAAAGTGGTGTAGTTAGTAAAAGTAATAGGAGGGATACTTGGGGTCATGGAAATCCTCTGTTCTTGTATAAATGTCAATATTATGATCGAGATATAGTTTTGTAAGGTTCAACCATTGGGAGAAGCTGAGGAAAGGATACTTAGTATTTCTTTCTCTCTTCTACTCTCTCTCTCTCTCTCTCTCTCTCTCTCTCTCTCTCTCTCTCTCTTTCCTTTTCTTTTTCACTCTAGTACTGGAAGTTGAATCCAGAGCTTTGGCACGGAGCTACATCTCCATTCTGTTTTGATTTTTTTTTATTTTGAGACTGGGTCCCACGAAGTCGTTAAATTGCTCAGACTGGCCTTGAACCTGTGATCCTCCTGCCTCAGGTCCTACAGTGCAGGCACTATAGACATGCGCCATCATGCCAGGTCCACCCTGTTGCTTACAATGCTGTGTGAATCCATAGTTATTTCTACATAAAAATTTAAAAAGTAATCATGTTAGCAAATTGTAAAGGCAAATACACTGAAAAGAAGAAAGTGTGTGAAGTGTTTCTCCTTTGGGTTTCCCTGTAAGGTTTGCGAGGAGCCATCGCGTTCGCCTTAGCAATTCGGAACACGGAATCTCAGCCCAAGCAGATGATGTTCACCACCACCCTGCTGCTGGTGTTCTTCACAGTCTGGGTGTTCGGCGGAGGGACCACCCCCATGCTTACATGGCTGCAGATCAGGTGCGTGGTGGTATTTAACGATCCTGTGACGTGACTCGTTTCTTGGGCTGTTGACTTAGTTAAGAGTCCGAGGGCGCATCTGAACCCTGAGGCTCACAGAGTCACATTGACTTCTCTCACGTGGTGAGTCGCTGTGACCTTGCAAAGAGGTTTGGGAATCCTGGAATGTTACCTGTTTACAATCTGTCCTTGTAAGTGGGTTAACTTGCCCATCCTTACATTCAACCACTTTGAGGTATAGTGTGATGTGTTTAGGACAGGGGTCTTGTCCTCGAAATACAGTCTGGTGGGATTGTTACAGAAAACGCAGTAATACCAAGGAGAAAGTGATTTTGTTTGTCTTTAATTCTTTAGAGCACTACAATAAAAATGGAGACATGGGCAGTAGAGACGTATTCAGTAAGGCAGCCGTGTGTTTGGCTGAAGGATTGCTATGCGCACAAACTAGATATTTTCCTATCTCCAAGGACCCTCTGATAAGCAGGGCATCAAAACTGAGTTCTAGAAACGTGAGATACAGAAATAACAGGCAAGAAAACAAACACGAGCAGCAGGTACCAATTGAGAAAGTAGGTAAATCTATTATAAAGTATTTTATTCCTCATTTAATTTTTCTGTGACCTGGATTTTTATTTTTATTTTCCAGAAGGAAACAATAGTTTAGGCAAATCACATTTTATGCCTCAAATTCATACATGTTATCCCCCCAGTTCCTCCCCATTCTCTCAGACAAACTCGTATATACCCCACCTGTAATAACAGGAAAAGATCTATCTAGTTGGAAAGGGACTGTAAAGATTTGTACAGATAAAGACTCTCCTATTATAGCACCTCATGTGGTGCCTGGCATATAACAGGATCAGATAAATAAATCATGAAATATTAAATGCATATAATTACAAATATAAATGCTTTTTAAGAGTTTAAAAAATAATTTACTATTCATTTTACAAAAAGAAGAAGTAGACCTCACACATTTAATATAAGAAAGCTTATGCTTAAAAGAGGCCAAGTGGCTGTGCATTAAACCAAAGTCAAGGAAAAAAAGATCTTTCAAACTACTGTGAATATTGCTAAACACATAAAAGGGCTTTGACTAAAGGTGAATACGGAATGTTTAGAAATGCTTGTTGAATTATTTTCTAGCCATATAAAGGTGGCCTGCAATTTCTTTCACAGCAGCAGTTACCTGTAGGCTTCTATGGATGAGTGCACATATTACATTAAACTCTACAGTAATGGATGCCCTGTAAATTGTTAGTAAGGTAGTGGTGTGTTCTGATTGTTGGAAAATAAAATTCAGTAGGTTGGATACAAACATGGAAAAACGAGAACTTGAAAAACATGAATTAGGGGCTGCCGAGGTCCACAAGGTGCAAGTATTGAGTACTCTATTGGATAAATTAGAATCTAAAGTAGAGATGTCAAGATTTTCTTAATCAAATATAACTTGTTTTCTATTTATTTCCTTTGAAGTTGTCCCCAAATTGGTAGCATGTTACCTTAAAGTGTTTGCCTAGGGATTTTACACTTCTTTCCAAAGTCATCAGCTGACTTCCAGTAGGTGTCATAGGTTATGCATCCTCTTGACATTTGGTTCTTCATGGTGACGGAAATATACAAACGGAACCTACGACAGGTGAGAACAATTGTCAGGTAATAAGACAGAGCTTAATAAGGAATAATAATTAGATTAACCCTGGCATCCATGGTGAGGTGCTGGAGACAATGGAGGTCCGGCTGGTTTTGGACTGCCAAGGGGCACAGAATGAAGTTGCCAGTTCATGGAGATGCTTGATGGGCATGCTGTGCTGGACTTCAGTGCCATGCTTGGCCACCATCCAGGAAGGGAGAGGGATATGGGCAGGACTGTGAAATTATTTAAGGAGAAGAGCTGGTAGAGCTCTAGTCTACTGGGAAAAATGATAATCTCGACCAGAGTATAAATGTGAAATCAGGGTCAAAACCAGATCACAGACACCAGGGACACATTCACGAAGCCATCAGGAAGAAAACAAAAATTCATAGGTGTGGGGACTCCCATGAAGTCAACACAGACACACAGAATACATAGGAGCAAGCATAGGACCAACGGCTCTCAAACCTGAGTAAGGAACGAGAACACCAGCCTGCTAGACTGCTGGGCAGCAGCTGCCCGAGCGTCTGATCCAGTAGGTCTAGGTCAGAGCCTGAGAATTCGCAATTATACCACATTCCAGGAACTGCTGGTGCTGTAGTCTCAAGACCATATTTCTGAGAACTTCTGGTTTAGACTTCCTGTTCCCTGATGGAGATGAGGCCAACAGTAAATCATGTCAGGGGCAGAAAAACAAAGTAAACAGAGCAAATGGCAAAGATGGGTAAATAGGGTCAAGGCTGCTGGGGCCCGATGCACTTGAGTCTTAGTATCTAATCTAGGGAAAAACAGGGATGACTGAAGAAGGAAGGGTCACCGTGTGTGGATCAAGAAAGGGAAATGGGACATGGGAGAATAAACAATAAGAATAGAATGATAAACCAGCATATATGCAAGGGCACACACAATCATATGGCAGAAATTTAGCTTAGCCGTGTTGTAGTGTTATTACCATATGCTCCACTTCCCTGTCCTGGTTTCTCATGTTATCAAAGAAATTCTCAATTCCATCTAAACTGTCAAACTCATAGCAGCTCATTATTTAGACTATTTAGAAGTGCTTTGCTTGTTTACAGAGCAATGTCTCATTAACCAAGTTTCATGTCAGACTCTTCCCATAATACACCAAAATGTATGTAAATTGCAGCTTTGATAAAATGACACCAGTGGGGAAGCCTATTAGGAAGAAATGCAAATATGACATTGAACAAGCCCAAATATTCATGTTTGAGGTATGATTTTTTATGCCCTTTACGTGGCCTTCCTCATGCTACATTTCTTTCTCTGAAATTGTTAGGCTTTACTCAAGTTGTTTTCTTATCTCTGTAAAATTTTCCACTCAGCCACAAACTACCACAGTAGGATGCAAATAAAATGTTTTGCATAAAGCAAAAATTGGTGGAATGGATAGGAATTGCACTTTGAGGGAAGAGACTTTAAAACAGCAGTGATCCTATGCTTACAGAAACTCATAATAAGATAAAGTCTTCATTAATTAAGTCTGGTCCTACACATTCAAATGTCTTGTTTTGAAGCAGTCTAATTTTCTTTTAAAAAATAATAAAATGATTAATGCAGCATTTGAAACTAAATTAAATGGTTGTTTCTTTAAATTTTAGAGGTAAAAGAAGACAGCCCCACCATTGTTTTGGAGGTTTTCATGTAAAATTAAGCAAAGTACTTTCTTGATTAGGGTCTGGATATCTTCCTTTCTATGGAATTACACTAGTACTGGTAGTGTAAAGACCCAACTCAAGACTCCAAGACCAGCTCCTGCAGTGTTAGGCAGCAAACAGAAAAGATCAAAGGTTTCGGGCTTTGCCCAGACAGATTCAAAAAAAAAAAAAAATGTGTGTGTGTGTGTGTGTGTGTGTGTGTGTGTGTGTGTGTCTGTGTCTGTGTCTGTGTCTGTGTCTGTGTCTGTGTGTCTGTTTGTCTGTATGTGTGATGATCACATGTGCTTACAAATAAATATTAAAGTGCAAGAGGCTCTGGCAATGGCGTCCGATAATTTACTTGGCAACCAACTTTGAGATAGTAACTGCATCATTGGTTTAGGGCAGGGCACCACGAGGAAAGACCAAACTTTTAGCAAATAGTATTTGAGAAGGCGCACAGCAACACTGTGCAAACCTTGCAGGGCTGCCCCAGATAAGAGTGTTAGACCCATCTCTTCAATGTATTTTGACTGAATATTAAGACAGAAAGCCTTGCACACAGATGTAATAGAGAACTTGTCTCCCAGACAGGCTTTAGCAACAACAAAATAAACTCTACAGCCACCAGATTGTAGCCTCCACATACTAACAATAATAACTAGCTCTTACTGTGCTGTGCTGAATATTAGGTAAGAAGGCACCAGGCAAGGAATTCCCCAGTGCATTAGCCTCTTATCTCCAAAATGGTAATAATAGTAATACTTCCTTTGGAGACTGAGGCCTCAGTGCATCAGTGCATGGCTACAAAACAAGGCTTGAGTCCCGGCAACCTAAGACTGGGGCCCATACACCCAAATAGTTCACTTTTTACCATCTGAGTAAATGAGCTTGTTCTGGATGGCTGCAATCTATCTTGATTAACAAATCCTCTAAGGAAAAGAGGTATACTTTTATAACCAAGGCAGGCCCATTGGAAACAAACACAGGAAATTTCATGTGTCATAAGTGATTGGAGAGACTTGCTCACACAGCACAGAAATCTTTTGGTACAATCTTTCTCTTTGATCTGGAACAGTGAAAAGTAAACAAAGACACAGCCCTAGTCCCAGAAACCAAGTAGGGAGATCTATCTTCTTCAACTGTGAGAATTTAGGATTATAGGAATTTGTCACCCCCTCACCCATTTCTATCCCATTTAGGACTCCAAGTCATCCTGCCATTGACCTCATCCTCAAGTCAGCCTAAAAGGGGGGAAAAGTGCATGTACTAGCCTGAGTCCTTTGCAGAGTGAATAACTTTTATATAGAGTAGTACCTCCAGCATCAACATTTTTAAATAAATATTTAAATTGTAATTTTGACCTAAAATCAAAACCCATTCTAGAATTCTTTATCAATTTTTACCTCCAGGCTAGAAAGTTTTAAACAGTCAACGTAGGAATATATACAAAGATAAACAAAGAACTGTTCTTATTAATATTTTTAAATCTTAAATAATAACAAAACTAAATCCATTTACTTGCATATACATTTATTTTATTGCTGAATTGAATGAAGGAATACATATAATTAAGTTGCCTTAATATCTCTTCTGTTTGGTATCCCTTCTAGAATCCAAAGTTTCCTGCATTGTTAACACTTTTCTTCACTGGTATATTAATATATTCAATAAGCACACATATCCTGAATTTAGGCTGTGTGCATCCCAACGCGGGCTCTGCCTCTTTGTAGCTGTGAAACTGTGAGCAGTATGTTCAGCTTCATTGTGCCTCCATTTCCTTATGTGTAAAGTTGGAAGACTAATAATAATGATACCTGTGTCATTACGGTGTTATAAGAATTAAGTACAGGATGCAGCATAAAGCATGTAGTAAATGCCCAGAAAATATTGCTAATAATTCTCAAAGGACATCTATGTACCATGTCATAATCCACCTTTGATTATGGTGTACACATGCATACACACACATACACACAGTGTTATTTATTAATTATATTTGGAAAAGAAAGACTTACATGGAAAACAGAAATAAATAGTGTCTGGGGAGTTCATTTTGTATAGTAACTGGATTTATCAGCTTTACAGACTATTCAGCATTCAAAACAACTTGAAAGATTTCTCACAAAAAGCATCCCTTCATTTTACAGCTCAAAAGATGCTTCTGAAACACTTCTGTTTTCTTCTCTTGTTTAGGAGCTTTTAAGATATTTAATTTGCATTCTTTTATCCATTTCTATGGATTTTTATATTTTGTACCAATTTGTACTTTGTATCAATTTGTATCAATCCAAAGACATGCGAAAATGCTGTCTCATAAACACAGAAAACCAATTTACTCATTTGAAGTAGAGTTGCACTTTAAATTTCTTACCTACCACTCCCTTTTTAAATTATATTCTATTTTCTTTTGGTTGTTCATAAATCCAAACATTTATTGCTTAACTCAATTTAGCATGACATATTACATTAGAGATATTGGAGAACTGTAGGAACTTATTGTTTGTTGACTTAGAAATATCATAGGTTTATATCAAGTGTTATTAATTAGAAGCTTCTAAATTTGCTTCTGGTGCCATCTGGATTCTTTAATATGCCTCTTTCTTTGTATAGAACTTTCCCAGTTCCAGAGATTATAGTCTTTATGTCTACAACTTCTAGCTGTCCTCTACTAGCCACATACACAGCATGGGAGGCAAGCACTCTGACCACTGAGCAATACCACCAGCTTGCTATATTCTTATCTTTCTGAATGTGCTCTTGAGAATGTATCAGAAACCTTCACATGTTTATTAAATACACCAAACAAGATCCATTCTGTTCCATGGAAGGGAATTTTTAGACTGTTATCTTAAAGTATGATCCAAAATAGTTTCCTTACTATAATAAAGGTTTTGGGTAACATAAGAAATAAAAAAAGAAAATAATTAAAATGTATTAGATTTACCTACCTTGAACCTCTACCGTTTCTCAAAGAGCAGTAGGGGTTCCAGTTCTGGTCAAAATGGAGCACTCACACTTACTCCTCACCCCGTGGCCTTCACCAAATGCAATTAAGATCCTCAGACTGAGTGCATGAGACAAAGCAAGATGGTAGCAGACAGACTGGAGGTATAAATTGCAGTCCAAAATGCTGTCAAGCAAGCTGTGAGTTTGAAATCCTTTTCCTGGACTCAAAGGCAAATCAAAGAACACAATTGTTCACAAGAAAGAGACAAGAAACTCTAAGACAAAAATCTCTGTTTCTTGTTCAAGAAAAAGGAAAGGAGAAATTTGTGGTCAGAAGGGTAGAAACATTCCTTGGGTTTGTCACTGTTTTCTTCCCTCTTTCTCACTTTGATTACTGGTGGTTATGGGATGGCAGCAATGGTTAAGCAGACTCTAAAGTGTCCATCAGAGAGATTGTATGATGCCAAGACCCTGGAGAGTACTTGAAAATGGTTCTCTTACCATCATCTAATGAGCCTTGGGACCAGATCATGGGGAAATCATGGGAAATGCACAACAGTGTAGGGAAACTGTTACAGAAACTTAGAGTCTTCGCCAGAGGTCAAGGAGAAGGGAAGCAGGAGAAAAGGGAGCTGAAGGAAGAGGTTCTGTAATGTTTTCACAAACGTCAAAGCTCCCACAAGGCTTTGTGTGTATGTATCCGACCTTGAGCAGTGTGCCAAGGACTTCAAGAATTGAACTACGAGGGAGATCATTACTCAGGTCCCGTACTGAATGCTGAGTGGCACTTACATGAGATATTGGTGAATAACGTATCCAGGAGAGACGTTGAGAGTGC
This sequence comes from Ctenodactylus gundi, assembly GCA_004027205.1. Lineage (NCBI taxonomy): Eukaryota > Metazoa > Chordata > Mammalia > Rodentia > Ctenodactylidae > Ctenodactylus > Ctenodactylus gundi. Next base: position 216,329 of record PVKB01001393.1, read on the forward strand.
AGTGACATTGGTACCACAGGCAGCAGTGGGCAGGTGAGAGTTTATATCCTGAACCTAACAGCAATAAAGCAGGAAGAAAAGATCTCACACAGAACAAACAGAAAACAAGGAGTACATGATAGATCCAAAGCCGAATGTATCAATAAATACCTTAGATTTAAATTATATGAATCCATCAATGAAATAAATTTTTTCTTTTGTAAATACACAAATTCCAAATTCTGTAACACATGAGAGACAGAGACTTGGGGAATCAGTGAGCGCCAATGTCCATCACTTTCTCAGAGGATCACCCCTTTCCTGGCTGGCCATTGCCTCTCTTTCTATCCTGTCATTCATGTCAGAGCCTTTTTATGTTTATGCATTTCATAAGAGGGACATCCATCTATAGTCCATCTTTTGTGCTTGGTCCACTTCACTGAGCATTAATGGCTCAAGATGGCCCCATTTTCATTCAAAAGCTTCATATCTGTCTTTCTTTATGACGGCATAATATTCCATTATGTATAGGTACCACATCTTCTTTAACCATTCCTCTATTGGTGAGCAACTAGGTTGTTTCCATGATTTGACTATTATGAATTGTGCTGGTATAAACGTGGATATGCATTTTTTTGGTAGGTTGAGTTTATGTCTTTTGGAAAAATGCCTAGAGCAGTAGCTGGATCAAATGGAATTTCTATTCTTGGCTTTCTAAGGAACCTCCAGACTGCTTTCCATAATGGTTGTACCAGATTGCATTCCCACCAGCAGTGGAGTAGAGTTTTTTTTTTTTTTCTACACCCTCACCACCAATTGTTTTTTTTTTTTTTTTTTTTTGAGTTCTTGATGTTGACCATTCTCACTGGAGTGAAGTGAAACCGCAATGTTGTTTTTATTTGCATTTCTCTGGTGGCCAGTGCTGACCTGTTAGAGTGGATAAAAAATAACATTCAACTACATGCTGTCTTTAGGAAACAAATGTTAACTATAAAAACACAGGTAGGTTAAATATGAAAGAATGACAAAAGTTTACCATCCAGACACTAGTACAAATGCAGCTGAAGAGGTTCTGTAATCTCAGACAGAACAGTTGTCAGAACTAGGAACTTTTTCAGGGATACAGAAAGCACTATGTAGTAATGACCAATATATGAAGATGGCATGTCTCCATAAAGTCAGAATGCTCCCTAAAAAAATGCTTAAGATACAAGCGAAAAGTTTTCAATCCAAAAATAGAGAGACAAATCTACACTTATCTGGGGGACTTCAATACTTATCTCTGAATATTTGATGTAACTAGAAGAGTTTTTAAAAGGGTACAAAAGAATTGAGCTACCTGGGTGGAACTGACATATAGAGAACAGGCACATGTGGTCACTTTACCCACGGATGCCACGGTGCTCGTTTTTCTCACAGATGCACAGCAACAGCACAATAGACTCTCGGAGCTCACAGGACAAATGTGGCCGAAGTAACGATTGATGTCATCTATGTATGTTCACGAACCATAACAAAATTAAACCAGAAATAAATACCATGAAGTAAATATCATAAAAGTAAACTAGAAAATCTCCAAATATTTGGATGTTAACACAATTCTAAACAATTCATGAGTCAAAGATGAAATCTCAAAGGAAATTAGAAAGTATCTTGAAGTGAGACTCTAACATATCAAAATTTGTGGGATGTAACTAATGGAGAAAGAAATACATAGTGTTAAATGCTCTTTTTTTTTAAGAAAAGAAGCTTTTAAGATGTTTAAAAAAGGGAGGAAACACCAATTACTAAATGATCAATATTCCTTTTCCTGGGTATTTTCCCATGAGATGGGGGATAATAACAACATCTATCTCTGAAGATTGAGTATGTAAAGTTTAAGTAAGAAAATAAATAGTAAAATTCTTTGCGCACTATCCAGAAATACATCATATAATTCTACTTTGCTTACGGTTAAATGTAAGGTAATCTTATTAATAGGATTTTTCAGCATATATTAATGTAACTTTATAGTTTTTTTCCCTCTAATTTGTTGATATGATGAAGTATATTGGTAGATATCTTGCTATTAAATTATCATTACATTTTCAAGATAGCTATTTTTCCATAGAATTTTGTTTCAATGCTAATAGCTGAGATTACTCTGTCATTCCTTTTTTGTTGAAGAAAGGGGTATCTTTATTGGGTTTAGATATCATTAAAGCTAGGCTGTATTCATAACTTAAACTAAGACTTTTCTGATTTTTTTCTTTTTCATGGCCAGAAATAGCATAGCATAGAAATGATCTCATCTTTAAAGGCGAATAAAAAATTCTTTTTAAAAAACTAATTAAAGAGGCAAAAAGAAAGAAAAGACTAAATGCAATACATAGCTTTCATTGAGTCCTGAATTTAAAAACCTATTTTATGCAATGACTAGGGAAATTTGAATACATGCTGATAACTCTCTGGTTCCATAAGTCATTTTTAGCTTTGATGTTTGATCACTTTTCTAGTGTCTGCCGTGGTAAGCAGTGTATTCAGATGTGAAATTGTCATTTTGGAGCTAAAGTTTGACCAAGTATTGGCAATATCATGTGGCTCCACCCAATCGTAAAATGAGTGTCCGCGTGTCCTTCACCTGTGTCACTTGTTGTTAGCAACTTCCCCTTTTTACGCTCTTATCTGTGTACATATATATGAATATATGATAAATACATTTCTGTAAAACTCAGTATTCATTTATTTCTCATGGAATCACTTGGCCATACATACAGACATCAGACATCACAAATTTCTTATCTAAATACTGAAGCATACATCTTTTAGAGATAAGAACAACTTCCTAAATATGCTAAATACCATTGTCATACCTGAAAAAAATTTAAGCAACATTATTATGAGTACATATTCAAATTTCCTGAGCTAAAACTGATAACAGAGTTTTAAATTCAGGATTCAGTTAAGGTGATGTCTTGCATTTGGCCAGGTTTTTTGTGTGTTTTTTAATCAGTTTCTTTCGATTAAAAAGAAAAACTAGGACACTGAATTTTTTCTTCTTAGAAAAAAATCAGGTCAGTTGTTTTGTACCCTATTCTACATTCTGAACTTGTTTCCTCATAGAATCAATTAATATATTCTTTTCTCTGCTGTATTTCCTGTGAATTGAAAATTAGGCCGTAGCTTGAAATCTGAGTTGAGAGTCTTTTGATGAAACTATGATGGTTTTCTGTCCTGATGGTTTTCGTAAGCAGGCACATGGCAGGGTAAGAGGGGAGGGAGGGGGAGAGAGAGAGAGAGAGAGAGAGGTTGTCCCCCACTGGTGGCACCAAGTTTATGCATGGTACCCGTGATTAACGTCCATCAAAAGATATTTTTTGTCTTTATAATTTCTTTTTAATCTGTGGGACAGGACTAAAGTGCTAGGTAAATAACCTGTTTCCATCTTTTACTCACTATTTTTAGCATCCACTGGTGACTCTTGCCTGACACAATTATTATATACGAGATGATTCAGCTATGACTTCTTTGTGACAAATATGTTGTTAAGGAAGAATTTGTTAGTTGCCAAGTAAATATAATTTTAATCATCTTTTTATTACTTCTAATTCATTGAGTTATGAAAGTATACACTATAGAAATTCTATTTTTTCAGATTTCCTTTGTGACTAAGAATATTTGAATATATTTTCAGACAAGAAAAAGAGTGCTATTTTTAAGAAGCATTTTCTAGACATATACATTGAAATTTTTATTATACTTTGTAAACTCTCAGTATTGATACATGTATTTTTGCTATATATGTATCAGATATATCACATCCTGAAACAAATATGTTAAATATTTCATTATAATTTGTATCAGCTTCTGAAAGAAGTATGTTAAATATTCTATTCTGATTTTTGTAATCAAAGTCTTAAGTTTCTCTAATATATATTATTAATTATATTACTATATTATATATACTAATATTACATACATATATCCGTGTGTGTGTGTGTGTGTGTGTGTGTGTGTGTGTGTGTGTGTGTGTGGCTGATGGGTTATGTGGTATGTCCTACATTGTATAATCTTCACTTTTGCCCTTGAATTTTTCTGACATTTTTTACTGATCCAAGAAATAAAATGCACATAAATTTCAGTTTTTTGGTCAACATCATTTACTTCCTGGAATCCATAACTTCTCCCCAGAAAAATAAAGTCTTACTTTTTAATTTTTTATAATCTTTTACTTTCTAGTATGCATTTCAATCCTTAATGAAGCTAAGAAAAATTACTGTGTTAAGATCCAAGGAGTTGCAATAAAGCTTTCAATTTGCATCTACCCTAAAGATCAATTTCACAGCCAAAATATGGGATTTTAACTGGAGTTTTTAAAAATAAGTGCTAGGTTATCTACCACACAGAATCACTTTAAAGAAATTGCTTAAGACAGGGAACTGCCCATTAGAGGGAAATACGCTTGCTACATTTTTTTCATTATACTCAGGATGACTATCAGGTTTGCAAAAACACAAGAGGAATATTTAGAAGAGCATTACCTCTTCTTTTCTTCTCTATTTTTGTAAGCACTCGTCCCAGTGCTAGACTTGCAGCATAGAGAATAACTTGCTTATAATGAAACTGCAGCCCTGTTTGGAAATGATTCAGTAGTATTCCGACCGCTCACTTCATGGCACTGGCCCCCGCTCTGTAATCCTCCGTAAGATTCAATTAGGACATCAGATCTCACCTCCTGTCATCTGAAACTTCCTCTTTCTCCTCAGATGCAGCCTCTACAGGGAGGAAAACCACTCAGTGGGAGTTCACAGAGCCCCACCACCATGCCAGGACAGGCCTGTGGGCTTCTGTGGAAATAGGCAGGCTGCTCTGGCTTCATGCCTTGCCCCCAAGTTCTGCTTTGTGGCAGCCGGTGTCCTTGGGAGTCGCAGTTTATTCTGACCTAAATAATCCTAGCCTTTCATTTTTTAAATTGCCTGTCATCGTGGATCTGTTTATTTTGTGTAACATTTTCATCGTTTCTGTGGAATTCTTAAAAAGGAGAGGGATATATGTTTGAAACAGTAAACTCGAAATCCCATGTTTCATTAACCAATGTTAGACAGTTGAGCAAGTATTAAATTTATGTGATCTAAAAAATAATGAAAGCCCACCATGTAAATTTTAAAAGCTGAAAGAATTAGTTTTTAAATTCATTTGAAGTAGATTCAGAGGTAATTAATTCCTGCTACCACTTTTATACACTTTCCTAAAAATTTTTTATTTACAAAATTTATATATTCTATTTTTAATTTAAAATTTAGTATCATCAATTTCTGATTTTATTAACTGCCCTAGAAGTTACATTTTAGGACTTGTTAAAAGTCATATGAATTCACCAAAATTATTGATCTAATTTGGTAATAAGACATGTTAGACTAGAATAATTTTAGACATGAATGATACTGTGATTATTTCCATCATGTATAAAAGTTTCTGAATCTCTGATTATTTTATTAGAATAGATTCCTAAAAATGGGATTAGGGAGTCAGATGGCAGAATATTTTTCAAAGCTCAAAATATGTTTAACCAAGTTGCTTTCCAGTAATGTTGAGTTCATTTAAACACCAACAGTGTAATCTATTCCTCCATTGGTGATTTCTCAAGCTGTTTCTTATTAGTCTGGGATCGTGGTATTTTTTTCTACAATGCCAAACAGTGTTTTAAAATTTAGTCCTGAGTACAGTCTCGTTTTTTAATAAGTGTGTGGAAAGATGTTCATTTTCTGCAGAAGACCATCCTGAAGGGCTCTGTGTTAGTTTTCTTGGGTTTGCTAGTATTTGAATATGGAGAAAGCATTCCAGACTCAATATTTGCCAACAGGTGGGTAAATTGCCACTGGCTCTCCTCAGTGCCCATCTGGTTGGATATCGCATTATTATCCTGGAGTCCCACCTAGCAAGTCAACTTGCAACATTTGTAACCCAGGCACACTGCATCTTCACTGCCCAGTTTCAGGGCCTGTGACCAGTGCCCTCAAAACTCCCACCCTTGATCACCACTTTGCTAATGGCACTTTTGCCTCCACAGGATGCAATGTGCTATTGCAAATACCAACCTTCATTTCTCATTCTTTCCTTTCTTCAGATATATTAATTAAACAAAAGGTTATTGAGCATCTATTTTGAACCAGACAACAATTAAAGCAAAGAATAGAAGACATAAGCCCCTGCCTTTGTGTAGGTGAGATAATACCCCAACTTCCTTGTTCCACCCCTCTCTGTGACTGTTGCTACAGGTATTTGGATTGATACAAGTTCTCAAAGTTGGGGTAAATAGTAAGGCCATGAGTAAAGTGTGTTCCTGACTTGTAGACAGGCAAAAATGTCCTATTTCATGAAGTACTATTGAATAGATGTGGTTGCTTTTTTTCAAAATAATTTTGTCAACCTGCATTCCTTAAGGTTCTTGGAGAACCTTAACCCATACAATTTCCATTAATTTTCTTTCTGCAAGAGAAGATATGTATGTATAGTGCATATGTATATATATACACAAATACATATATATCTGTATTTGTGTATATATACACATATATGTTTGTATATTAGGAAGGCTTAGAGTGAGTCCATTGTGCTGCCTGCATTTGCAAGTTCTGGAGGATCCAGTAGCTACTCAGACATGAGTTAAAAGAACATCAGCCTGAGATTTTGGGACAGGTGATGTGAATCTGTGGTGATAGTCTATGCTGCAGCTTAGTGTCCCAGGCAATGGTGAAGATGTAAAAACTGCAGCAAACCTGTGAGTCTGTATCTAGAGATGATGGTGAAGACTGGAGCACTCCCAAAAAAACCTGTCTTAATCGTCCCTCTTCTTTCCTTTTTATTTAGTTGAAGCAGCCAGCCTATTGGTTGGACCATCTATATCTGGTGTGGGTTTTCTTCCCTCATTTGCTGCCCTATACGTCAATCAATCACACCAAATCTACAGATTAGCTGGGCGTGCCTTCACCCCTTTAAACTGACAAAATGCTTTAATCCATCACACAGCCTTATAATTACTGAAAATTCTTATGAGATTGCACTAGCTTGCCCATTATTCAGGATATTCAGTGTTACACTAGAGCTGTTTGCCTTTTCTGGGCTTTGAAATGCATTTTGGTAGGAGTTAGGAGTCAGTGTTTGGAGCTGCTAAGTAGAAATCATTTTGAATAGAAGTCGTCCAGGGCATTTGAAAATCACAATTTGCTCTACGTTTTTCTCCTCACGGTAAGATTTGAGACAATGGTTTTCAGAGAGAACTTTTCTGTTAGCAACAAAAGAAACAAAACAATGGGAATGAATTCATTTTCTAAAGCTAATGATGTAATATAGCTTAGATTTTTTTCATTTGTTTTATTTAGGATTTCTGCATTCAATCTTCAACACAAACATTTGGCAAGGATATTTTTTTCAGTCACCGAGCCACGTTCTCAGCATGTGTGACTCAGTAGGACCCCAAGGGGAAGCGGAAATGTGGCCTGTGTTGACATCTCCATATAAACTTCTCATTGGTCTGGTCAGTGTGCCTCACATCTTCCAAATAAGATAATTCTGACCTCTTCCAAGTACATTTGTAGCAGGTGGGGCTTTGAAGAATAGGAGGTAGTTTCTAATATGTAACACAAATAACCTGAAAAATAGGAAGGCAGAGCGTTGCCAAACATGGCGTTCCACACATTGGAACTTGCTTGGTTGTACAAACATCTCTCTTCCTAACATATGCGTGGGAGTCCATACTCACTTAGAGGCTCTTGAGTGCACACACACACATATGTGCATGCGCTTGCATGCATGCATGCACATACGCACCTCCTTCTCAACCACATTGCAACACATGAACTTCTCCATGTGCTTCACTATCTCTTTTGTACAGGCTGATCTGTCAATGAAGACAGCCTTTCTCTTCTCATTACCTGGATGGCTCTTATTCCTTGTCATCCCTCAGACTGAAGGTTAGTCATCTCTTGTGGGGAACTCTCTCTCATGGACCTCTTCTTACCCCAGTTAGAACGTATTCTTTTCTGCTTTGTGCTCCTTCCTGTCTCTCAACAGTTCCCTTTCGGTATGGCACATTTCTGAAGAATTCCTGGCCCTCTTACAGTACTGAATGAGAGCTCTCCACTATAGATTAGCAACTCCAGAGGGTGAAGGTGAGGTCTGGGTCTCTTCCCTGTGTCTCCCAGCTCTTGGCACAGAGCCTGGCACATGGTAGGGACTTGGGCCTTTTGAAGTTCCCCTGCCTATTTACTCTTCCCCTCTGCTGGGTAGCAAGTTCTACCTCCTTTTCTCTCTTCAAACCTTCTCCTTTTTCCCAGCTTATTCATATAAGTGGTGATCTTCCCAATGCACTATCAAAATAGCAGTTAGTAAGCTCTGCACTCTATTTACCCACCTGCTTGCTTCAGTGCCCTCATACTCCATCTCCATGTGACTCCAGGGGACAACCCACACTCCTGCAGTACAGGCCCACCCCTCCATCTGTGTGTCAGTTGCATCTTCTCTGCCTTCTCAGATCTGTCTCCCTTCTCCCTCACATACCATTATGTCAACATTTGTCTCTCTTGTCTTTCATAGAATCATTTTGTCCTTTTCATGGGATAATTTGAAACATGGCTTAATTACTTTCATCTTATAGAACAAAAGGAAGAAAATTTTCTTCCCTATGTTGTTCTCCACTGAGTCCTTTCTTCTGCTGTCCTTTACCTCAAAATTCCTCAGAGGAGGTAGCAACTCACAAAGTCCACAGCTATCCATTCTCCCTCTTTTTTAAACCTAATCTGACCAGGCAGTTGAACCTGATCTCATTTGTCTTGATATTCTTCTTCATATTATTAAATCCAATGACTAAGTCTGACTTTTTATTTTCAGTGCATTATCATCTACAGTGGACAAAAATTATCCTCCATCTTGCCTGAAACCCTCTCTTTCCTTCAATCTTAGGACACTCTAGTATTAGAATTATTTCTTCCCTGGCTGCTTCTTGTCCGGCGTCTAGGTTAGATGTCTTGGACATCTAGGACAAGTGTCTCTGTGACTTGTAATCTAAAAGATTTCTTATTTAGGTTGCACAGCACAAAGCCTTGTGGTAAGCCACAGGTTTGTGTAATGTGTAGGCTTCTCTGCAGAGCAGCTCTGCCACACTCCATTTAAGTCTGTGTGCTTCCTGTTTTTCTTATTCTAAGACCTAAGAAAAAAGAGCAGCCCTGCCCACAGTGTGCTGTTCTCTCATGGCCAAGGAAAGGCACAAAAGGGTTGAATCACTCTCTACAAGTTTCTGGTCTACCCCTGCTGTGTGAGAGCCATAGTTGCCACATTCCCACCAATAAATATTCCTATGGATCAATGTGTATGATGCAATTGAGGGAGCCTGTGTGGAATTATCCTGGACTCTGCACTCAAATGTCATCTGAAGGAGTGAAGTGATCACAGCAGAAAAAAAATCTGTAGATGTTGAATCAAATGTTCAGGGGCCGACAGAACTACAGATTGGATACTTCAGAAGTAGTATAGATTTCAAAGAGCCCTCACTCATGGATGGTCACAGGAGCCAGCTTCCAACACCCACCAGTGCCAAAGGGAAATATGCCATCATCATGCAGTCAAGTGAAAACCTTACGCCCTTTTACTTTTCTAAACAAACCTTGGGCAAACTAAGCCAAGAAGTAATGGTAAAGCAGAGGACAGGAGGCAAAAAAGATCATTCTTTGCAGCAGACCCCAAATTGGAAGAGAGAACCCACTGTGAATGAAATTCAGCATCTGTTATTATTAAATGCAACTGAAAATAATTATTATTGAACTGAGACTATTTCTGTGATTAGAAGTGAGAAGAGGACTTGAAAAAAAACAGAAAGTAATAAAAAACTATGTCTACATAGGGAGTCTAAAGAAGCAGGTACTGTGTGTGTGTGTGTGTGTGTGTGTGTGTGTGTTCAGGGGACAGCAAAACATGCTCAAGTTGTTTCTTTTTTAACTTATAAGCCACATATGACCCACATGCTTTAAGCTCCTGGGCTGTTTCCAAGATTGGCTGCGTTGATCTGGGCTTCACAGTACCTTTCGGCGACCTCACAGCATTTTGGAAACCTGGCAATGTCATTGACATCTTTAATCATGGAAATATGGGAGACCCAAACGTTAGGTTACAATTGACTGGCCTCACATTTGACCCTGTTTATGTAGAGGAAATCTAGGCATTTGGCCAATTCAGAACTGAAGAATTTCGTGGCTGGGGTGTTGAGCTTTGTTTCCTTTTTCATTTATAAACACAGTTGGAGTTGATTCCAAAGTGTTTTTAGGAAGTCAGTAAAAACACTTAGGCATAGCTACTACTGTTTTTGTGAAATTTCATCTATTGTTTTGACCTTCCCTGTGCTTAAATATGGAAATAAAAAGTTTGCGTGCCCTTGGGGCAATGGAGGTACATTAAGTCATCACACCACCCACTTCAAGTCAAGAAAACTCTGAACCAAAGGTCCATTCCCCACTTTTCTAAGCCAAGGAATGCATTTGAGTGTGTTACTAAGGGTAATATGACTCAGGTTAAGAACTGGGTCTCTGGAATTTATTTCCTGGACAACAGAACTACACTTCAATTGCTTCTAGAGTTAAGTGGAAAACATACACTTTTGCCTTCATTAGAGCTACTGTTACTTTTAAAGACCAATTGAGAATATAAGATCCAACTTCAACATAATAGCCTGAGCTCTAGTTATTGCAAACTAAGAGAACCATTGGGAATAATGCCTTCCATTCCCAGTTCTACCCATGCTTCCTGTCTGACCTTGGACACTACACTTTGACCCTTGCACTTGGAAGAGAAGCTACTGCTCACTAACACTTAACATCAAGCAAGTAACTTTTTTAAATGTTCAGTGAGACACAAGGTTGACTGATAGGCTCGCTCACCTGTGGGTTTGTTTATCCAGATCTTCATTTCTTAAAATGCTACCCTTCACAGAAGCTCCGCCAGGTACAAACAGCACATTAACACAGTAATTAAAATAGAAAAAAAAATCACAAAACAGCAATTAAAGGAACAGCAAATGAGGTTATATCTTAAAACACTATTATGTTGCAAACCTTTAAAAAACTGCTCACCTCATCAGTCTAGCAGATGCATGAACAAGGTGTGGAGGGGCTTCTGTGGGGACTTTGAGAAATCAAAAACAAAAAGTGTGGTGCCACAAATTATTTTACCTTGCCTCTGCAATGTAATTTTCTTCTGCCCTAGCTGTTCACCTATTGAGGTGCTTTGTTTTATGACATGTCTTAATGTGGCTCTTTAGCCAGAAAAGGTTACAGAGGATTCAAAAGCCTCTTTCTTTCCCAGAGGCTGTAACTGGAGTCTTTAGCCATTCTTTACATGGCTTAAATGGCAGTTGAACTCTCTTAAGTACTGGAAACAATCAAGGGATCATAACCCCAGAGAATATTCTTTCAACTGAGTAGGAAAATCCTTGTCATTTATCTCCAGTTTCCCCCCAGGAGGGCCCAGAACCTGGCCGTTTCCTCCCAGGCATTGTATCCTTTCCCATTCAGTGGCATGCCTAAGCAAGAACCCATGAACCTCTGCTACCTGACCTCACCAATCCTGTTGAATTTTCTAGAACTCATAAGGCTTACTTTTCACGAGTGTATTTCAGACGTTGGAATTGGCATGGGTAGCAAGCTATTTACAAAAGTCAAAAATACTTCAGTTCTCCAGATTTTAAGCATGTGAGAACTTAGTGAGCATTGGGTCCTGGGGAGCTCCGAATGTATGCTTCATTTTATTGAAATGGTGGCATACCTCTATTCACTAACATGTTGTTCAGCAACAAAGTATGGAGTCCTTTCGGAAGTGGTTTGTACCAAAGCTGTTGTGCACGTTTGTTCTACCTCAGTCTTAGAGACCAGCGCTCCATCGTCATGGGCTCCTGCCTCGGGTCTCTTTTCCCATCTCGCCTCCCACCTCTCCCATTTCAGCATCTCCCATTTCAGCAAACCAGATCACCCGGAGCGTGCAACAGTGCAAGCAATTCACACAAAAAATACCTTTGGCATTTGATCTTCCTCCCTAAAATGACCTTTCCCTTTTGGCTGATAAACATCTTCATCCCATCTAGATTTGTAGGGAGTTCAATATTTCCTCCTCTGTGCCTTGTCTAAGTACTGACTACTCCTAAATGCAATTATCTATTTATTGTTCAACGCTATCTATTAACCCATAAACTTACAGAAGCTGGGAGTAGAGCCAGTTGTTTTGAAGACACCAACAGAACATCTAGAATTCAGCATGCAACTCTGTTTATCTCTAGAAAGTAGAGATAAAAAGCACTAAGTTCTAAAAAGTACTGGCCCTAGATTGAGAACCAGATTAGGGTCCTCTTTCTACCACTTTCTAGGTGAGTCACCTAAACTCCAATCAACTCATCTGTAAAACAGGAATAGCACGATATTTCCTTTAGGCATTCACTCATGTACTCATTGAATAAATACTTATTAATTAACTACTATTATTAGGTGTGTCTCTGGGCTTTGGGATATAGCAGAGAAGAGAACAAACTAAAATCTCATTTCCCAGATTTTTTTTTTTAGTAGTAAGCGTGACAGGAAACAAATAAGCTCTGATCTTAGGTGAGTCTAAGTAGGATAAGGTGAAGTCTCTATTTTAGGAAGAAAAACCTTGTGGAGAGAAATGGCTTTCTGAAAATATTTTGAGCCAGGCCCAGGGTGCAGGTGTTTATTTTCTATTTATTCATTTATTTTCTATAGGCATGTCATGCACCACCCAATCCAGCCGATGTGGTGCTGGCGAGCTGACCCCAGGGCCCCACACTTGCCAGGAAGGTGCTCTTAAATGCCTCCAGCCCTAGGGCAAGTGATTTGATTACAAACCTGAATGAAGAAATGTCTCCATAAGAATGACTTAGGCAGAAGAAATTGAGCAAAAGGATCTTTGAGAAGCAAGTAAGTGTGGTTAAGCTGAATGAGAAAGACAGGACTACAGAAAAGACAGGATGGAGCTTGATTGTGCAGGGGCTTGCTAGCCTGTGGAAGGCGGCCATTGATCCTAACCAGGATGGAGGAGCTTAAGCAAGGGAGTAAGCAGTGATCTATCTCTATAAAATAAAGGTTGGATGGACAATGGACAGACAGATGGATGGACACATGCAAGAGATGGGTAAATGACCTGCTGCTTAGAGGACCTTTTCCAAAATGTTCTACATATGGTCAAATTCAGAGTAAAGAGCTGAGGTTGAGAACTCTTGAAAGAAGGGCCACAGAGAGGCTGGCATAAAAAAGAAACCACAGCCCGTCCTGGACACACAATAATCACTTTAACATGACTCTGCATTGAAAGACAAGATTTTTTATTTTTAAAAAAGGAATGCAAATATTGACTCGCAGGAATTTAGCAATTGCAGTCTTGAGGTGCCCTAAATACTTGAAAGATGCTGACATTTACCTGTTAAGATGCTTTCAAATAACTCTGGGGTTCTTCATAAAAGTGGAGGGATCGATGGCTAATAAGACAGTGGTGATGAATATGTGCTAAGGTAGCCGACCCAGGAGGAACACGAGTAGGATGCTAACAAGGTTCATCTGAGGTTTTCTGTGAGCGCCACACCTCGCTCGTAGGTATGCCTTCCACCTCATCTGGCTCAGCGGCTCATCCTTTCCCTGTGGTCTAAGACACCCTGAAAGCTCCAGAAAGTACCTGATAAACAGATACTCTGCCATAAGGTGGAGGAAGGGATCGGGCAGAGATTTCAAAGAATTCTAACTTATCCATTTACTTACGAATATCATTGAGAGTAACAGTCAGTGTCTACTGCTTGAGCAAACAAAAAGTAAGGCTCAGGAAAATGAGACAAGACAGGCAAGCACGGATGAAAGGGAGGAAGGATGGAAAGATGAGAGCAAAAAAGAAAAAGAAATCCTAGTTTAACAAGGATATATCAGCACAGCAAGGTCCTGAGGAAAGAGGAGCTTGTCTGAAAGGAAGAACTTACTAACATCTCAAGTCAGAAAATAGAATTTTCAGCTGGCCATGATGGTGCATGCCTATAATCCCAGTACCCTGGGATGCTGACGCAGAAAAATGGCACGTTGGAGCCCTGCCCGGGCAACTTAGTAACTTAGTGAGGCCTTCTCTCAAACTGAAAAGTGGCTGGAGATATAGCCCCATACAAAGACTCTGGGTTAAATCTCCAGCACTGAATTAAAAAGAAGAACTTTTCAAGAACAGTACCTTTAGATCTATAGTTCTGGACCAACCGCTCTGGAAGACAACTCCTAAAAGCTACATCAGGCATATTATAAAGCATCTTCTGTGTGAACATATTTAAGCAGCTCCAGTTGTGTCAGTAGAGCTCCTTTAGGGGTACCATGTTCCTGTGGTTTTCTACCACAAAGCTGTGATCATTCTGGAATTTTATATCAAAGAGCATATCACTGTGCTTATCAGTAAGGATTGTGCACGGGGAGGCAAAACCTCATTAGGCGCTCAGCTAACTCCTCCAGGTTCCTCTACCTCGTTTCCTGCACAGCTTCATGTGCCAAATGGAGTGTGACCCCTACTCTGCCAACGGTAAACAAAAAGGGAACTCCTGGAATTCACACAGCATTAGCCTAGTGGCAATTAAAAATACTATTAGGCTGCCTTTTTAGGACTTTTGATTTTCTACAGGGAACAGTTTGAAATTGCTGTGTTTTCAGTATTTGCAAATTCTTAGGTGGATCCCTTTTGCAGAACAGAGAACAAAAGTTGAACGCATTCCTAGCTGCAGCCCTCCCATGCTCCCCATGCTTCCTGCCACTTTCACGCCATCTTAACTGTCCATTCCCTGCCATCAGCACAGTGGGAAGAGAGTGGAAGTGAGCATGAGGGCAATAAAACTTGAGTCCCAGGTCTTCGTGACTTTGCACTTGCAAGGTGGAGGCAGACGGAACTTGGGCCTAGGTTAGGCTCCAAGCTGCTATAGTGACAGGGCTGCTGTAGACTTGAAGAGTTTTAGAGGAGCTACCTCCACCCCAGCATACTTGGCATCTGCCTTGTCATCCGGGCCACACGGGCCCGAGCCCCTCCTCTCTACCTGCCTGAGCCCTTTCACAGACCACCCCAGCTCCTTTACTCGGAGGCCAGGCCTCTGTGTTTTCTGCCTTTGGCCTTTTATTCATCTAGTATTTATTGGGTGTTCAGGAAAATGGGGGGAACAGGGAATGCAGAGAAGAATGGTTTAATCACAAAGACGGTGGTGTCTCAGGGGAGGGCAAATCACACCTGTGTGAAAACCCTGATTCCACCAGCTTTGGCAGGCCCCATGGACCTATGCTCCCAAAGCTCTTGTGGCTCAGGAGGCTCTTCTTGTTCCAGTGCCCCTTCGTAACCCACCTTCAACATTGTGCTCAATATGGTGACTTATTCATGAGCCTTTCCTATCTCACCAAGAGCTGAGTCTGGTGAACTCAGCCACAGGCAGTACAAGCTCATGCCTCAGAACATGGGCCATATAACTCGGAGCTGTACAACTTGGGCTGCATAACTTGAAGTAAGTTATTTCACTTTCCTGTGTCTCTTCTTTGTCAACTTCAAAATGGAGGTGGTGCACCTACTGCACAAGTTCGTTGTGGAGGATTAGCTGAATTAGCCCTGGGCAAAGGCACAGAACAGTGCCTGGCATATAATAAATGCCTATATCATTATGTATTCTTAAAGGCATCAATCCCAGGAGGCTGCGCTATTCTCCAGGGTGCAGTGCAGGTGCAGCTCGTTTGTCTTTGTGTTCTCGTCACCTGCCGCTGGGTACACCAGAGTCTGGACAAACACACAAGTTGAGTGTTGAACAAACTGAGAAATTGAATAAATAACTGGACCTTAGTAAGAACATAACAACCAGCAGTATATGGAAAAGCCCTGGGCTCTCAGATCCAGGAGCCCTGAGGTAGGCTAATACCACAACCTCCATCATCAAATGAGATCATGAGTCCTCTCGGAGACTAGCAACCCTGAACTCAGCAAGGTGTGACCCTGGAAGCAGCATAGGGGACAAAGTACCCCAGGCCAGTGGCTGTAGCCTGGGGCCCAGTCCCTACTAGATAGGGTTTGAGTGATCCCCAAACCTGGTTTCCTAAGCTGTTGAGAATAGCCAGGAGACTCAAATCATGCAAGTTATTCAAGGCTGAGAACATAGCAAACAGAATGTCCCATCTTCGCGTGGAGAGACTCCAATCCCACCACGTTGGTGGGACCCGCAGTGGGAATACAAGTTGTTAGAAAGCTCTCCCAGTGACCATGAGTCTCAGGCACAGATCTAAGAAGGAATAAACTACATTTCTCAGACCAGTGGCAGATGCAGGCACACTCCTTTTCCAGCTCCCATCATTCATTTCAATACACACACACACACACACACACACACACCCCTACCTAAGGGCTACTCCAGAGAATTTAACTCAACCTTGTTCCTTAAATGCAGAACCTCAGGCACGACCAACTCACACAGAAGCATGCGTCCTGTGAGAGGGGCAGAGCTGAAGCCACCATTCTAAGGCCACTGGGCTCCCCGGCCCTGCCACACTCCCGGCCACACAGGACAAACACAGGATGGCATGCAACCTGCAGCGGAGCCACACTGGTTAGAAGTGTGATGGACCTGCTTAATTGTTCTGCCTGTATAAGCACATTTTGCTTCATCCATTTGTCAAGCTGAAGGAAGGTTGTTTCATAAAAGAGGATTTAATTAAATGTTTTGTCCCAGCCTGGCCTTTGCCTCCCGCATCTGCATTATGCTCATGTCATATTTTCCCTGGAGGGCTGGAAAACAATTTAGTGAAAATGAAGGATCCATTGATTTACTATTGAGAAAGGAAATGCCAAGCTAACGACTCCCCTCTATAATTTTCTAGTGACCGTGAGAGAGAACCCAGCCATTTAACTTAAAGACAGTGTGTTTCCCAGCACACCTGGCTCTTTCTATATTCATCAGGTTGTTGTGTTTATAGCCTTGCTCTTGATTTACATTATTTCATGAGGACTCATAAGAGAGATTTCTTTTCTTCCCTGAGCAGAATGAATTGTTTCTAGTAAGCGAAGTCCTTAATTGTTTCCACCGTCAGTTTGGCAACTAAGAGTGAAGAATCATTCCTTCCCCAAGACCCTAACAGTGGGATCCTAAGGCGCCTCTCATCATTTAACCACGGGTCTCCCGCTGTGTATAGAATTTAACTCGACCTACTTTCCTGCCTGTTGAGCTGCCTCGGGCCTAAAATGTTCTTCTCATAGATATCATCTGTTTTCTGGGTTCAAGTCTTAGATCTTTAGCTCAATACAGTGTCCCAGTGCCACGTAAGATGAAGGATGCAATAGTAGTCTCAGGGAGCTGGGAATGACAGGGCCCTTACTGAGGGCCCCCTGCCTCCAGCCACCCCGTGTCCACTGACCAATCTCTTGGAATCTGAGCCTGTCTGGCCCAGGATCTGGGAACAGCCTGCTTTTCTCTACGGAGAAAATCACACCACTAGGAAACCCACCAGCTTGCCTCTGGATGGGAGCTGACCAGTCGGATGCATTTACACTTAGTTAGCCACAAATTAGAGTCCATGAGAGAAAATGTTTCATTTTGCTATATTATACCAAGAACTGTTTCCTCTTCTGCTTATACCAGGAAGAAGGCAGGAGGCGTCGTAGCCACCATTCTGACTTTCATAAATCATCTGACCAAAGGGACTCTCTGGAGCAGGGCAGACCCACCTTCCATCCCTTATGGTCTAAACAAAAGCTGCCTTAGGTTGTTTTGCATTTATATGCTTTCCAGATGAAGGCATCAAAATGCTTTGTGAGCAGTGATAGGCAGCAGGGCCTCGTGCTAATACTAAATGCTCGTAATAGACTTTCACAGGCAAGTGTCTAGCTCATTAGGCAGCTGGGGTGGGTGTGGGGGGTGTGCCAGGGAGGGGGCTACCATGTGCAGAAAGCCTTGCCAGCCATCAGGTTGGGCCCTTTGCCAGTGTTCTCCAAGTTCTCTGCCCAGTGCCTCATGTGGGAACCTCATGCAGGTTCAAACCCACTTCTGAACTCCAAAGCTGACAGGCAGGTACGTAGAGCAAGAAAAAGAAAGAGAGATACTGGGGAGAAGCAAAAAAGGCCTGTCCCTGAGGACCAGGGAGGGCAAGGAGACATGTGGTTTGGCCTGGGAAGCTGGTAGGGAACAGGACACAAAGGCTGGTGCCATTGTCTTCCAGGGCTTTTGTCAGTGCCCGTGAGTTTCTTTTGCACATAGTTCCTCCTAGTTCTGCCTCTGAACCCAGTCTATTCCTCCATGATGCAAGCAATCCTGCTTTGTGCATGCTGACCTCCCGGTGGATTAGGACTAACAAGAGGGGATTACTCATGTGCCATTTTGCACAGAGTGATGCTCGTGCCGGGGAGTCTTGGAGAGAAGTCTCCGTGGGCTTCCTGTCACCCTCTGAATCACACCACTGCACTGGGGTACCTCGCATTGCTGTCCCTCTCTTCCACAGTTCATATCTCCTAAAAATCTTGATTTCACTGATCTGTTCCTTCAAGACAATTTACGGACGGTCTAACATGTCAGGCAATGTGTTGAAGATATTTTCCCTCACACTAAAATTTCCCTTCTTCCAAAATTTGCTGTAATGAGTCTACAATTTTTTTGGATAATAGACTTTGCTATAGAACTACATATAGAATTGGAAATATGTAGGCTGTGTGTTAAATTAGTATTAGAGAAATAGACATTTTATTTTTACTTTTTAAAAAGATCACTTGAACCTCTTACTTTACAACCTGGGATTTGTTATATTCTTCTCCAAGAAATTACAAGGCTATTAGACTGTGTCTCTCTGTCTGTCTACTAGCACATTTCTTCCAACTCAGAGAATCAGGTAAATTGAATTTATGATGAAAACAAAACTTCTTCAAAAATCAAAGACAAGGAATGATAGATTCCATCCTTGAGATGCTTATAGTATAGTCAAGAGGAAAGAAACCCACATATAACATTTTATAAAATGAATGTTACAATATATAAAGCAAGGTTGAAAGGAATAATTATTTTAAGAAGGATCTGGGTTAAAGCCAAGGGGTGCCAGTAGAATGCACCTCCCCAGAGGAAGAGAAAGCTTAGGAACCTATTGAAGGGCACAGAAGCCACACCTGACAGACAACGTCCAGGGCTGTAGACAGAGCAACTTAGGCAATAGCAGGGAAGATTTCCATGAGTGGTAAAAGAGAGGCCCAAAGGTTCCTGTGGGATGGATCCTAAAAGTGTTGTTAGGGTGAAGTACAGGACTTAAGAAGAGATGGGCTGAGTTTGCAGATACCAGTGACCAGGCTAGGGAACTCAATTCTGTACCCAGGGGCCTTGAGATAATAAGAGCTATATCAGCGTTCAATGATCCAGAGGTTAGCACAGATTGGGACAGGAAGAAATCGAAAGTTTTGGGACTGGATCCAGGTAAGATAAGGTGGCTACCTGACCTAGGGGAATAGCTCTGGGATGGGGAGGATGGACAGGTCCAGAAAATATTTCAGAAGCAAAATCAGCAAATTCTGGGAATATAAGAAGTTGTTGGAAGGATTTTTCTTTCAGCCCTTGCCCTCAGACTGGAAGGGGCCAGCATGAAGAGGCTAGGGCTGTCACCACTGCAACAGAATGCTGAGAAGGAAAATTACAGCGTGATACAGTGGCTAGAAAGGAAAATTACAGGACGTTCTTACATGAGTTCTTCAGTTCAGAGGAACTGCAGGAGATGCCAGAGTGATGAAAGCCAGACAGAGATCTCCAATAAGCAAAGCAGAGGCTGTTTTTTTTTTCCCTTTCTGCCTCTCTTATCAGTCACTAGATGTCTAAATATCCATGAAGAAGTTATGCTATGCAAAAAAATCAAAGGAACACAATTCAATACCTTTTTTTGCCTTTAAAAGACTCTCGGTATATTTGCAAAATCAGAACTGCATCCACACACCCACACTGTATATACTTTAATTCATGATAATGACCACCTGGAAAAAGGTGCTGGGACTTGAAGTGAGCTTGAAACTTGCTTAAATTAAGGGAAATTAATATGTTTGCGGAGTATCATTATGTAGTGTTACTGCGTTACCTCATTCTCTTATTGTACACATTTTGAAGATAAGGAAACTGAGGTCCCAAGATATGAAGTTCATTATCTAAAGCCAAGCAGGCTGTTAAGTGGTGGTCTGTAGAGTCTGATCCCAAGCCCATCTATGGCACGTCGCCCCCTAGTGATGCAGAGAGGAAGTGGAAAGGTGTCCTAAGTGAACATCTGCCATGGAAGACGTAGGTGATCTAAATTTCCAAAACATCAAAACTCTAAAATTTTTATGTGCACTTCTCCACTGGCTTAGTTTTCAAGCTTGTTTTATTAAGGTTTTCTTAGACACTGAATCTGTTGACAAGGATCTGCATATTTCCTCAAGATTTAGGACATGTAAAGATGACAACACATGAGTAGATTAATGGCTTTCTGGAGAGTCAAACAAGTTTATTTCCTGTGTCATTCTCTATGCTTGCCTCCTGGCACTTAAGAGGTTAAGAGACACCCAACTTTTTATATTATCAGCAGATCCCGATTAATCTGGCAAATGCTATAAATCAAGGGGCAGTGTGAAATTGGACACTAAATGTATTGGACGTTATTATAAAAAGAGAAATTGGATAATTTCTACTCATTTCTATCTGAAAATGAAAAACCGCCAGGGTAATGAATCTCCTTGATCTGCTGAAATGCCTATTGGTTATAAAGTACTTTTCCATCAGACAGATAAGCAGAGTCAAAACACACAATAAAAAATACTCATCACAATATTTTTGAATAAAAGTAAATAAATTCTCGTGCTGCACTGGGGATAAAACTTTAGAAGGATAAAGTAGATATCTTTAAAAAAAAAAGTCACAAAGTTAGGAGAATCTCTTATCATCTTGACATTTTGAGTTAAAATTTTTTTTAAAAATCTGCAGCTATTACATGAACTGTCCGTGCTTACATAAAGCCAAGAGAAAACTTATCAAGATGGATTGCACCCAGATAGATTTTCATAAGATCAGTCAAATCAGAAGCTCTGTTTTAATACTTTTCATTGTTGAGGTTAACATCTCTTTCCTTGTTAAGTTCCAAGAAAGGAAGATTAACAAGACTGAGTCTAAAATTTCAGAACCAGGTGGACCTGGTTAGTGCTGTTGGCCTCATTAGAGTATATTGTGACTCCACAGATGAGAAACAATTGTGTTAAACTATGGGTATAACCAGCCACATAGCCACAATTCTAGGCAAAAGAGCTCTTCAAATATTGATTCCATTGTAACGTGCTTATTAGAACAACGTATTTCTTTGTAAAGTTCCTCTAAACCTGGAACCATGTAATTTCCTTTTTTCTGCATGAATTAGAAATGTAATTATGGTGTGGTAGCATCCCAGAAATTGTGTTTTTAGTTGTTACTCTTCCTGTAGCTGATTAGTACTTACCCTTTGCCTATTAATAAGACTAGTTTCCTTCTAGCTTGATTGAATAAACAGTCAACAAGCTATAGACCTTCCAAGGACCAGTTCCCGCTGCATCCCAGGAGATAAAGAGGTTCAGTGCCTAGTATGTACTCAGTACCATACTAGTCTTACATAAAACAATTCATTCATGTACTTTACAAATATTTAAGTACCAAGTACTATTCTCGACATTGAAAATAAATCAGCTAACCAAAAAAAAAAAAAAGCCTGCCCTCAGAGAGTTTCCATTCTGGCAAGGGGAAATAAACAATGAACAAATAGCATAATAAAAATAGAGCTGAGTAATGGAGAACAGAGGGCTGGGTATAGGAATGAAAGTGGGTGGCAATTCAAATGATGGTGGTCCAAGTCAGCCTGCATGATGAGCTGTGTCTTGAACAAAGATTTGAAGGAGGGGAAGGAGAAAGAGCATCCTCGCAGAAGGAATACCTTATGCAAAGACTGTGGGTGACAGTTTGATACGTTGCAGAAATGTCAGGGAGGTGGGGGGCAGTGTGGCTGAAAGTTTAGGGAGCAGGAGAGATTTGGGAAATGTTTAGGGAGGTGGGGGGGGGGGGGCAGATATCCCAGAGGGCCTGCCAGGACAGTCTCAAGACTAGAGGCTTTTGTTTGAGAAAAATAGGGAGCCAATGAAGAGTTTCATAAAGAAGAGAAGAGGGATGCGATTTGACTTGTGTTTTAAAGAAACTCCTCTGCTTTCTTTAGGATATACTGTATTCTATTTGGAGGCAAAGGTGGAGGCACCAAGTGGAGTTAAGAGGGGTTTCAACAATCTGGGCGATTCAACAAAGGATTCGCTGCTCTAGGTGCTGTTGTAGTGCTGCAAATAAAGCTGGAAACAAAGCATAGTGTACAACTAATTCTTCCAGGAAAGACTTCCAGGCTGTTTCTTAGTTACTTTCTCATTACTGTGACAGAATACCTGACATCCACAGCCTAAGGGAGGAAAGATTTATTTAGCTTTTGGTTTCAGAAAGTGTCACACCATCCATTCATGGGCAGCTGACAGTGGTGAAGCACATGCCAGAGGCTGAGAGCTGCTGATGGCTTTCCAGACAGAAATCCAGTAAAATCAGAGCCAGTGGATGTCCGGAGACTCAGGCAAGGCCAGAGCCTTCCCAGGAAGAAGCTGCAACAATGCTTCTTCTTCCTTGCTTCACTTAGTTCAAGCTGCCAGTTAGGCCCACAATTTAGTAACACACAACTGAAAGCTCTGAGCTGGGTGCCCCCAGACTCAACAAGCTGGCACAATCTCCCAGGTCCACCCTTCCCAGCTAGGCCCCACCTCCCAACAGCATGAGTGCCCTAGTAACCCAAATATATGAGACTTTTGGAGGACATCCAAGATTCAAACCATAGCTAGCTATGACTTGGGAAAAAGGGCTATGATAGAAAAAAGACAGGTTAGAGAAGGGAGGGAGGTTGAGGAGACAGCTTTATGGCTTCAGTGACGAGAGTGTTGAGTCAAGCTCCTTTCAGCTCTCTTCTTGTTGTGTTGATTTGGTCCTTGAGAAAGGAAAGAAGAGGGTAGAAGACAGTACATGTGATAAATGTGTCCAATTTATTTTTTTTAACCAAGAAAGCAAATCTAGTAAAAGCCCCATTGACAGACTTCTTATATCCTTGTCCCAGCTGGGTTGTATGAGCATTTTCCCTGAGAGGTGGCTGTGCAGAGGGGTTTTGGCCCAGGAGTGTCAGCCAGACAACAGTGCCACCACAAGTCCTCCATCCGTGTACAGCAAAGCAAGACAGTGCTTCTGCACTGTCAGCCTCACTGACCTCCTTACCTCTTGGAGCTAGACTCAGAAGAAGGACTCCTGCCAAAGAGACCCCACCCCACCTTGGCCACCGTTGCTCTTCTCATCACAGGGGTGTGATGTGCGGGAAAGACTACTAAGTTCTGCCGTTTCTGCCTGTCTGTGAGCATCTCTGACTCAACACAAGGGTCCAGACCCGATCCCGGCCATGGCATCTCCTTCGCCAGGAGAAGAGGTGGTGTGTGAAAGTGTAACACTTAGAATTCCTTTGAGACTGTGATATGTCTGTTTTTGTCAGATGAGGTTTCTGTCCTATGTGCTTAAGTCATGAAGGGAGGAATCCATGGCAGGGAATTAAAAAATCATGTTTTAAGTCACCAAGCTTGATTTCATTGGACACAACCTGTATCTTCCAAACCTACTCACTCTCTCCACTCTCTTTTCAAACCTACTCTCCAAGAGTTCTGATGAAATCACTAACCCTGAAGTATACCTGACCAATTAGGCTGAAAGTGCTCCCTTCCTAGGTGTGTCTTATTTGAATTTTGCCGGGCCTTCCTGGCTCACACTAAAGTGTGGCTTGGACAGGGCATCAGAGCAAACTGGTGTCTGTTTCTGGCTGTGCCACTCTTGTCATCAGGACATCTTTTGGGCTTCCACTTCTTTGTCTTTAAAATAAAAATCGTGAAGGAGAAGCTCCTCAAAGCCCATCTGCTGTCCTCGTCTCTTCAGTGAGTCATGCGTGTCCTTGTTCTCAACCACTGATGGTCTAGCGGGCGGTACCAAGAGGCAGCTCACTCGCACCCAACACACTACTGGCACACAGTAGGCACTCAGTAAATGCCTCTAATGATGGTCTGCTCAAACTGTGGCTAGAAAAGCCTCGGATTGGATGTTTCCCCCTTCTCATTGCGAACGGACTCAGTAAGACTTTCTATCTACTTGCTTTTCCCCGTCCTATTCTTTTCCTTCTGCATGCAAACCTATAGTCATACTGTGGAGCCTCGAGTCAGACCTTCTCCCCAAATATACATCCTGGTAACCTGCCGCAGCTGCTGGGAGGCACAGTCTGATTCGGTTACTACTTTAAAGGTATCACAGCTTGAATTGTTCCATTAAGAACAAGAGTGAATGTGCCTAATGTCTTTGCAGCTTCGCCAAGTGCTCTCGCCTATCTCTTCTGCAAGGGCTAGTTTTTTGAGCAGTCATCGGCTGTGGCCTCGAAGACCTGAGCTGACAGCTGACTAAGAGACTCTGGTGGGGGTGAGGAGCCCCAGGAAAAATATCAGCATTAGGTGTCAGCAGCTGAACAAGAAATAAAGCAAAAAGATGAAATATCAAGACCCAAGACACATTTCATCACCATTACTTTCTGCCCTCTAAGTGAGAAAAGCCCAGCTTGGCTGTATTACCTGTGTCCCATGTTCAGTTTTCCAGAATGACTATTTTCTATGTGTCTCTCATCCCACCTTTCCCTTATTTTTTTTTGTTCTGGTCACAGTATCCTTGCCATGGTTCAAAGTTTCTTATGATAGCTTGCTTCAAATCCTAGTTTATAAAAGGTTAGGTTACAAATAATAATTATTAGAGATCACTCATTGCCCTTTCCAAAATAACCTGCTGACATAAAAGATCTCAAAATTGTTTTTTAAAATCTTGAAAAAGTAGCTTAACTGTGTGATGTATGCATTTATGTATGTGTCTATTTATCTCAATAGCAAAATTTATTTATTTCCATAGCAAAATATAGTGGTACCATTTCTTAAGTTTAGAGTCTGAAAACACACAAGGTCAAAAGGTGACTTCAGGAATCTGCTACATGTGTGAATATGTAATGCAAGTGTAAGCTTTGCTGTTATTTCCACGGGTATTTTCAAAGCATTTAACTCACATTTTGTTTTAACCAGGCACAGAGTAGCTAAGTAGAACAGTCCCCAGGGATTCAATTAGTGCCGATTGTCAAGAGCTAAAGAAGTCACTTTTTAAACTTCTTTTACTTCATTTTCATGGATTGGTTTGGTAAAAGCCCAGATTGGGCCTTGTTTTGCTGATCACCATAGGGCTTTGTAGACACTCCTGGACTCTGATAACACAGGCTTGGGAATCGAGCCCATTGCCTGTGTCTGACTGTAGCTTGTCATGTGGGTACTCTACAGCCATGGTCCAGTTACTCAGCCTCTTGGTGCCTCTGTGACTGGAGGGATTATGATGGAAAGCGGGAATTGTAAACTGAAGATTATAATGGAAGTCATCTCAGAGGGTCCTTGGCAGGATTAACTGTGTTTCCGTGTGATCAGAGTGCATAGTACTTTTAGCACACAGTTAAAACAGTGCCTGGCACCTCGTGGGTACCCTGGAAGTGCTAGCTTTCCTAATCATGAACAGCCATCTATTACTACCCTGTGTAATACCCATTTCTAGTGCCTTTTTCCAACATGAAATTGGATAACTACACAATGTCTAACTTGACCCATGCAAGACCAGTCAGTTTCTCATGGATGCTGCTTATATGTGTGTGTTTGAAAAACATTGATACAAGACTACATTGAGATAAAAGAATTTACTCAGGTGTGGACAGGGAGCAAAGAACAGGGAAAATGCAAAAGAGAAAAGTCAATGATCTTTGATGTAGGTTTTGCAGAAAAGGAAATCAATGGCTTTTCATAGGATGCTCTTTGTAGCCCTGGATCAGCCTGGAAATTTCCAGTGGCTTAATTGTGAGGGGCCAAAATGGTTCCACACTAGTGACTGAATACAAAAAGGTTGATTAAAGCTTTTTTTTTAGTTCATACCCTTAAAAATAGTCTCTGTTACAACCTGTGCCAGTAAGAGCTAGTAAACAGCTAATTACATTATAACATGGGTTTTTTAATTGTTAATTATAATAAAAGAAGCAACAACCCAACAATAATTTGCCAGTCCGTACATCTGTGATGTTTAAATGGGAAAATTGCCTCTTGTCTCAGCAAGGATGTAATTGATTCTTGGGCACTTAACGATACAATACCAGTTGCTGCCTGCTCTTTCTTCCTTCAAATGCTGACACCATTATGTCACTGATATAAATGGAATCTTGAAGGTACATCAAATTTTTCTGTCTTTTGAATCGAAAAGAAAACCCACTCTGGCTGTGGTTCGGAACATGCTCCACTAGGGGCATATTCCAGTGGGAGTGTCCTTGGGTCAAGGTTAGAGTTCACCCCTCACCTCAGTATTCTACCCTGTTCTTCGCGGGGATGCGAGTTCATGTTGTCATGTTAGCAAAGGTCACTTTGAACCGTATAAAATATTTTAAAGTAACATTTTAAAAAACTGTCACATGAGGATGCAAAGAGGCTTTGTCAGGGCCATCTGCTCTCATGTCAACTGAAGCTCACTGGGAAGAAATTCAGGGTTCTTGAAAACTGAATTGGATTAGTGGAGATGTACTAAAAAAAGCACGCACTGCAAAGTGACTTGCAAAGTGTTAGCCTCCCTCCCCACCCCAAAACGCGGCCCATGCTGTGTGGTTATAGCTTGGTATTGAATGTCTAAGCATAGAAAAGGAACAAATTTGAACAAAGAACACCAAATTACTATTTCTATGTCACTTTCAACCTGAGCAGTGCTTTAAGTGCTCTTTTAAAATTTGCATTCTTAATTGAATTTGTAGTGGCTACACTAATACTTTGTAATAGACTGTGCATGTATATTTTAAAACTATTTAAGAGATATCAATGAGACAATTACTTTTTCTTTCATGCTAAGACCTGAATTACTCTTTAAAAAAAAAAAAAACAGGGTCTTGTTCTATAGCCCAAGCTGGTCCTGAACTCACTGAGTAGACCAGGCTGGCCTTGGATTTATGGCAATCCCCCCAACTTCTGGGATTATAGTTGTGCACCACCACACCTGGCTTTGTGTGGCACTGGGGAATCGAAATCAAGGCCTTACACTTGTTGGGCAAGCACTTTAACTGCTTTGCCATTCATCCAGCCTTCTGGATTATTCTTAACACATTGTTTTGGCCTGATATAATAGAAATAAAAACATTTTATTGGGACCCAAATACATACCAAACTAAATTCATATCTAAAAATGATAAACTCATCATCCATGTAATTTTAAATTTTCTCTATCTAATCCTCAGCCATCTATCTAAATAATGGGAGGAACCACAAAGCAAATATTTTATACTGATTGTATTCTGAACTATGCAGAAGGCACACATCTGACCTTTCTCCCTGGCATAAACCCTGAGAGTAACATGGATCATATAAAATTATGTTGTTGACACCATATAACAAAAACAATAAACAATATTCAGCATTGATTATAGAACTCATCCTATTAAGTACTGTGTGGTTGCCAACTCTTTTAAATTCATAAGAGCACTATTTTGGTGCTATTATGATATCTACATTACAGACCAGGAAAATAAGGCACACATAACATAAACTAACTTCATATATCTAGTAAGTGGCAAAGCTGGAATTCAAATCCAAAGCCTATATATAGTTTTACTGTATTACTTCACCTTCTATAGTTAGCAGTAGGTTCTTTCTTGTCATTGTGGAAGATAACATTTTATTTAAAATAATAATCAAACTTGTAAAGTACTGGATGCACAATACATAGTCCCTTCTTCCAAAATAGACACCATCATGTTGAGCAAAATTATCAAAATTCAGAAAATTGAATATTGTATATTTTCTGTTTCTTGAGAAACAAGAAAGACAGAAAGAAAGGAAGAAAGAAAGAAAGAAGAAAGAAAGAAAAAAGAAAGACAGGAAGAAAGGAAGCTCATAAAACTAGAAGATAGTCTTCTTGAGATTGCTAAAATCATAAACAGGAAGCTGGAGGAAAGAGAGCAGGGCAAAGGGATTGAAATAAAGATATGAGGTTAATTGCATGTATCAACTTCCTTAACTAAAACCTGTCACCATATAATATTACCGTGCACTTATAAAATATATTTTTATAAATTGTTTTTCATCCTGACCTATTGAAATTATTCATTTGATGTTCTATCATCTTTAAATACCTGTGTGTATAATTCTGACAAACCAGAATTCTCCTACATAACCACAATACAATCAGAAAAGCTACTGAAGTTCTTCTTCCCATTCAGTCACCAATGCCCTTTAAATTACACTAAAGGACTGCAGAGCCCTCTGTTGTGTCTACATGTCACATCTCCCTTTATCGGGAACAGTTTCCCAGTTTTTCATGAGTTCACATTTTTCTGGTTTCTGAAGATTACAGGACAAATATTTTGTAGAGGTCCTTTATTTGGGCTGTGCCTGGTATTTCCTCATGAGTAGATTCAAGTTTTATGCCATTAGCAGGAAAGCGGCAAAAGTGATGTAGAATCCCCATCCCAGACTCCCGGTTGGCAACGGTTTGGATGTGCGCCATTACTGGCAGTCTTTACATCAGTCATTTACTCAAGATGGTATCGACTAAGTTTCTCAGTTACTCTTTTTACCCTTCATTATTAGTAAACATTTCATGAGAAGATACTTTGGAGCTATGTAACAGTCACAGTCCTCATCAGCTTTCAAGTTACTCATTTGTATATGTCATCATAGACTTGTGGTTTTCTGTGATATTTCATTCTATGGCTTGCAATTTGTGATGTTTAAACTACCTTCAGTGTGGCTGTTGGGAACCCCTCCAGCCCATTTGGTTGGCCCTTGACATCTTCACGTCATCTTAAAGAGTCTTTTTGCTAATTGGAGACATAAGATGTTTCAGGCTCATCTTGTATATTCTTTTGTCCAGCCTTGTATTAACTGTTTCCTTAAGGATCTTTGATTTTCCCTCACAGAGAACTGTATTTAGAAACCAGGACCTGGTGCCAGGTGTGCTGCTGTTTCTGCTTTAAAATCTCTTGATGAAAATAGGAAAAATGGGAAGTGGGAGGTATGGGAGTGGGCATGATGAGAGAGAGAGAGAGAGATTCACATATATCTGTGTCTGTGTACATATTGTGGTATTTTCAATTCCAGTCTAACACCACAGGGCTCATTCGAGTCTTTCTTTTTCCATGTTCATGGCTTCTTTGTCTAACAGAGAGAGCCTATAGCTTGTGTCCTTAATCAAGGAGCTCAAGGAAAAGGAGGAAAACTGGATTCAACATCAGGAAAAATGGGTTATTTGCAGACTTCTCAATAGATCTATGCCCTTGAACAAATTTCAGGCTGCTCTGAGTCTGCTACTCCTCATCAGTAAAATGGCTAATATCCTGAGACCTGTTTTGGAGGTCACATAGGATAGGGGCAGAGCATGGTGCCTGGACTATGTTCCTTCAATGTGATACTGTGTGACCTTAAATATATGACTCAATTTCTCTGAGCCTTCCTTCTTAATCTTTAAAATGCACATATTGTTTCCAGAAAGCTCCATGGGGGGTTGGGATATTCAAATGTATACAAAACTACTTGGCTCATATCTGGTGGCAATAATCAGATATGTATTCTCTTCACCATTCTTTTCGCCACAATGTTAAGGAATAATAATAACCATAATTATACCTACATAGATTAACAGAATGCCCAGCAAAATTAAAATGATCCTATCATTTCTTAAGTAAAGTCCAGGGGTAACCTTCTAAAGATAGCAATTGAATATAATAGGTTGCATTTTATGGCATTTTCACCCTTCCTGAATATTCCCAAGGTGATGTAGAACTAGGGGACATATGACTGCTCTAGCAAAATAAAGAATCTATTTAGGGAAAATCTGCCATAATGTTTCAACTGTCATGCTTAACTCTGTGTAATAATAAGTAATGATGGCTTTGGTTGATTGGATGCTTATTATACTAAGAACTTTATGAATTCATTGCTAATCCTTCCTGTATCCCTATGCGGAAGCTATTGCTTTGTTCACATCATTCATTTAAAAACTGCAGTTTTAGAACATTTAAATGTTTTCCCCAAAGCTACACAGCCAGTAAATGGCAGGTACAGATCGGAACCAGTGTGGGAGGGGCTTCGAAACCTGCTGTCTGTCTCTTAAGCCCACAGTCTCATCACAAGGAGCATGCCCAGGACCTGACCCCATCCACTTTATTTGTGGAACCATGAACATACCGTACCTGAACAAAGAGACAAATTAAAGTTGCGTAAAATGAGCTCAGAACATCACCTCCATTCTCAGCATTCCACACTGCCCATATCGGGAAACTCAAGAGCACAATGACCAGCTAGAGTCCTTGGCATCCTGTTGCCACAGTATTTCTCCACAATGACCAGATAAGTTGGCATCTGCTCAGAGACTAAAAGGACTCCTGCAGAGGCTGAAATAAATCCAGCGCTATCGACCAGCCTTTCTCTTGCTGCATCTTGTTTTCCACTGGGCTGTGTGCGGGGAAGGGGGCTGCCTGCATCCTTTGCTCTACTTTGCCCCTCATCAGACTGGATAGCCAGCTAGACGGTGAACTCTGGGAACACACAGTTTTCTGGCCGTGGTTGCTTCACCTATGCTAAAGGAAGGCAGGCCCTGCAGAAATGTAACTTAGTTGGCCGGGTGAACAGATGATCCTGGAAACTGTTCTTAGTGGTGAGGTGAAAAGAAGCTAGCGACAAACTGATGAAAAGGAAAGGAAATGGCACAGTAAGAGGTGGGTGGGATGTACTGTAAGTTTTTTCAGGATGTAAATATTTTAGAGTGATGGAAATATTTTAGCTTATGTTTGAGAGTTCATTAGAGGTACCAAACATGGACTCAAGAGACAGTGGCTGGGGTTGAATTCTAGCTCTGGTACATATGCACTTGTGACCTTGTGCAATGTTGTTATACTCTCTGTGCTCTCTATCTCTCTCTTTCTCTCTCTCAAAAATAGGATTGTGAGAAAGAAATGCATTCATAAATGTAAAGGGCCGGCACGTAGTAGGTGCTTTGTAAGTACAGTATCAACCTTTGGTATTATCTTGTGCCTTTGTTGTTGTGAGAAAGATTAAGACCCCATTAGGGTAATGAAAAGAAAATATAGAATCCAAAGCCATTTAAAGTAAGAAAATGTGTTCTTTGTCCAAAGCATTCCGCGAATTAAATTACTATAATTTACACATGTAGTCTCAAGGGAAAGGGACAAGGAACTGAAAGAAAGCAGCAACAAGGTGAGATCTCAAATATTTTTCTTTTCATCATTAACACAATGTGTTATGAGAAAAATTGGCACAACCATTGCATACAGAATCAGACTTCAGCACGCAGTAAACGAGGACCATGCCTCAAATGAGGCCTCCATCAGAAAACAGTCCCATGTTTTCTCCCTGCTGGCACTGGGGCCACTGAAAGTCAGAAGAAATTTGCTCAATCGAGCTTCTGTTTTCACTTTAAATTCATGATCGTGAGTCTCAAATTGGCATTCCCCCGATACTGCTCAGCAAGCTCCCTGGGCTTCTCTAGGAGGCTCATTTTCCCCCTATGTTAGGCATCTACTGCACACCTTCTCTACCCTTCACAAGCCTCCACGGCCGCTGCCCCTGTCGCCCACCTCTGTCAGCTAGGCTCATGTGTCCACATTACTTGGAGAAACCATAAGACCACAGGCATGGAGTCCTTGCCTTCCCCTACCAAAACAGCCACCGCAACTTTGTTTGCAATTAAGAAGCAATTTCCATTGGAAATATGCACCCATCCTCTGCTTCAGGAACTTCCAAAAGCACCCTGCTGATGAACTTGAGAAAGAAAGTGAACCAGGGGCCAACGTTGTTTACTATGGCTAAGTTTTTGTATGTACCTGAATTTTTTGATTCTCTACAACAAGCCCATAAGGTCAATAATATTATTGTCTTTGGGTTACAGATAAGAAGTTAAGATACAGAGAATGTAAATAATCCACCCTAGGCCATGATACTAGATAGTCCTGGAGACTGAACTCTTAACTCCAAATATCTTTACCATGACGACTACAGAGCAGATGTGGAAAGAAGAGATAATAGGTCACAATTTTTATGAAAACCTTTCATCACGCAAACACAGAACAAACAAGCAAAATTCCTTTGTAGTTCTGCTTCCTCCCCGAGGGTCCTGAAGAGCTGGCAGCACCAGAGTGTGTGTAACAGATCTCTTAAAGCTCAAAAGGGAGAGAGAACTTCAGGGTCCAGATACTTCTTCCTTGGAAAGTCTTCCATTGCCCCAGCCTTTGTGGCTGTGAGATCAAGAGGGGCTTCTCCAAAGTCAGACTCTGTGGGCCGAGACCGTCCCTCCACAAGTCAGTGCTGTGTTGGGAGTCTTCAAGGGGTGTCTTGGTCAGCTGGAGCTGCCATACAAAATACCATAAACAGTGCTTAACTTACAGACACTCAGTATTCTCAATTCCAAAAGCTGGGAAGCCCAAGATGCTGCTCGTGGGTAGGTTTGGGGGAAATCTCTCTCAGAGATAGCAGACAGTTGACTTTTGCAGTATTTTCATATGGCCTTTCCTTGGCGCATACACAAAAAGAAAGGAATATCTCTCTTTCTTCTCTCCCTCCCTCTCTCTCTGCCCTATTATAAAGACATGAATCCTCCTGAATTTAGGACCCCACTTATGTGACCTCATTTATCCTTAATTACTTCCTATATATTCTGTTTCCAAATAAAGTTACACTGAGGTTAGGACTTCACCACATGAACTTGAAGGACACTGGTTAGTCCATGGCAAGAGATATTTCAGCCTGTCGCTCTGTTGCTGCCGCACTGAGAGCAGCGACCCTCTTGGAAAGAGCTTCGGAGCCCAGGAACAGACTTGCCCTTCTCTCATAAGCAGCTCGTCCTCACCTCTTTCACCACCCCTCCTCCTCTCCTGCTCCAACTGTATCACCCTTTAGACTAAGTGGCTAATGCTGGTCTCCCTATGTGCTATCCCACTAAAATAGCCAGTGCCCATTCTACTCCAGCAATGCTGTAAGACTTAGGGTATAAACTCACCCAAGATGGCTCTTTTCAACTTAGTTTCTCTAAAGTTTTGGCTTGATTGGCAGTCTGTAGTTGGTATGTGATAAGTATAGGGCATGTGTACATGTACCACATAGCCACATATACACATGGATATGGATATATAGATATGTGCCCCTATTCACATTCACAGATATGAAGGCAGAAATACAAACAAACAGATAAACACACACACATGCACACTAGTCTCAAAGGGATTGTGAAGAAAATAAAAAGAAACTGAAATGTAATTGAGAAAACAAATGATGTAAAGACTGAAAAAAAAAAAAGATCTCACACTGAATCTCTTCCTTTCTTCTGAATACTGACTTTCATTTTCAGCACATTTTCTAAGTACCTGCTTTGTGTCTGGCCCTGGGCAAGGCATTGGCCCTTGCTTGTAAATGGTCCATTTAAAGTGACAGGGTGCTTAATGGTATTTCTAAAGGAAGCAACACGCTCTGCACCAAGAAGAGCCGTTGTATTTTTCCACCCAAGAAAGGCTTCTTGAAGTACGCTAAACATGGCTTCATTACAATAAACACACATATGCACAAATGTACAGAGCTAATATCACTCTATATGGTAGTGGCTCCAGTATGACTTTCAAAGGAAAAAATAGGGAAGTAGTACCATGAGACCAGCAATGTCAAGGAGTCATCAAGAAAAAAATATGATTATTCATAGTAGCCCTAGGACAGGCATAGTTAAAGACCTTTTTGTACTCTTTCCTCAGCCACACAGAGGTCTGGCGTCAGGGGAGCAGTTCTCAGGGAAGTTGTTGTTTCTCTTTGCCCCGGTGGCCTCCCCTTGCACACCATCGCCTGCTGTCCACCTGCAGCCTGAGCTGCCTGTGCTCAGCTTCTCCCTCTGAGGGGGGATTCCGCAATCTGCAACAAGCAGATGGGTCATGCTTCATTGTAAGGAGCTGTCTTTGAAAAGGCAAGCACCTCATAGGACTGTGCCTCTCAACACAATGGATCTTTTCAAACTTCTTAAAATGTCAGGGCATCCTGCCCTCCCCAGTGCTCATCTTTTCAAAGGCGCCATTTGTGACAGGTCCTTGAAAAACACAAATCTGGAATGAGTATTTCTTAATCCAGCCATCTTCTTCTTTTAAATCTTCTTGCTCCCAGGCAACTGAGTAAGAGCCTGTGCATGAAATGCAATTGTTGTGACCAATCACAACTCCTGTTATTCCATACCCAGTTGGTCTCTCAGCAACAATATCACTGCAGGTGATAGGAAATCATTGGAAGTTCTTCCTGTGGAGTTCAGAGGCCCTTTCTGAAAGGGGAAGCTCATCAGTTCTTGGGTGCTGAGAATATCAGTTCCTCTGATGCAATTCCAACTGAAGCCTCATGACCCTGTTTCTCACATATAGAAAGAAAAGTTCAGGATCGGTTCACCAGTGTCTACTGCAATTACTTTCCAATGTCAACTCAATGCTACAAAGATAGAACACTAATTTCATTCGAGATGTTTTAGGAAGAGACAAAATGACATAACCTGAAACCTGGCTTCATGTTGTGTTTGGAATAGGAGAAAGAGAGGGCACAGATAACCTAAGAAAAGACAGTTTATGTTAGGTGCTGCTGCTAAGGAACAAACGGGACCTGGGGAGCCCTGAGGAGGGAGAGATAAATTCAAACTGAGGCCTCCTCCTGCCAAAGGGGGCATCTGATTTAGAGAAGGAAAAAGGATAATGTTGGAGACAGGGAAAGTGGTGAGACGCCCAGCTGCAAGGACTACGTCCATCGACACAGAAGGGGATGTGTATGGTGTGTACTTTTGAAACTACATGGAGGACAGAGCTGAGTCTGATGAACACCACCTGAAGAACACTGAGCACAAAAGTCAGGGGTTTAAATACCAGCACTTAAAGAAAACCTACAACCTAAGAAGGTGGTTGTCAAAGACAAAGAATGGCATTTTTCTCCTTCACTTAAGTCAGCAAAAGTGAAAGTTAAGGCAGAGTCCAGAGGACCTGACAAGGGTACAGCAAGTTCCGTGGCACTCTACAGGAGCTGCCAGCCAGCAATGAAGGGGAGACTTACCTTTCCTCAAAGTGAGTCTTCAGCTCTCCGAAGGAGCCCATCTGTCTTGCGTCTCTCCTGACAACAGTGTGGAATTTGAAGAGTTCACCAAGTCCTTCTGACTACTGGCCCTCTTGGACCATCATGAGACTTTCCCACGGAGCCATTTCAATCCCAGTTTCTTCTGTTGAGAAAAGTTTCAATCAGCATCTCATCACAAGAACAATAGTCTGCCTGCTTGCTGGCCACCTGCTGGCAGAAGGACAGGCGCTGGCAGAAGGACACCACCTGCCTCCAGAGTCCAGGAGCCTCCCCAACAGCCTGACTCAGTAGGCATTGAGGGAGTACACAAAAATGAGTAGGTAATGAAAAATCAATGAAAAATTGCAGCTGACTGAAAGGGCCTCAGCAGCCAGAGGGTAAAAGATCAGGCTGAGCAACTAGAGCTGGTAACTTCATTTATAGTAGAACTAATGGAAAGAGAGAGAAGCCATCAATAAAAATAATTAAAGCAGGGATATAATTAGAGAACAGAAAAGGCTTTTGGGGACTAAGAATGATATTTCTGAATTTTAAAAATTCAGTAGACAAATTGAAAAAAATGAACACTGACTGCTGAGAATAGAATTCATGTTCTGAGAAACTGCGGTAAAGAAGTATCTCAAGACACAGAGAACTAGCTCTGAAAACTAGAAATCAGGTGGCAAAAGAGAAAGAATTAGATTAATCCAGAGGCTGTGCTGTATTCATAATGGGAATGCCAGGAGATACGAACTAACAGCTTCATGGAAAATGGTAGGAAAACAACAAAAGAAAATAACTGAAAATATTTTCCAAGCTGAGGAAATAATTTGTCAGCTGAGTTAGAAGTACCACTAGGTCTTGAAAAGGATGAAATAAAATGAAACAAAATCAGACATGCTTTGGTGAAATTTCTGTATTTCTGGGTAGAGAGAGTGTTAGTTCTCTGTCACTATAGCAACTTATAAAATCAACTTATAAAATGAAAGGCGTTTATTTGTGTTCATAGTTTCAGAAGGTTCAGCCTGAGATCCACTACCCCTGTTGGTTTGACTTGTGGAAGTAGGTCATATGGAAGCATGTGGCAGAGCAAAATCTCATGGCCAAGAAACAAAAGAAAGACAAGAAAGTGGGGGAAGAAGGACTTGGATCCCTCAGTTCTCTTCAAGGGCATATGTTTGAAAATCTTGCATTAGATTGTATGTCTTAAGATTTCCATCACTTCCCAGTACTGGCCCTTGGGGTCCAAGTCTTTGAGAGACATTTGACATCTATCTTACAGTACAGAAAAATATCGCAGAACTTCGTATAGAAATGACAGCTTAGTAATTCATCATTTGAAATGCTAAAATGTAAAAAATACTGTAATGGCACCTACAAAAAAAAAGGGTTACTAAAGAAAGCAGACCACGCTTAAGTATCACTCATCTGAAAGGACAGATGAAAATAATAATCTTATAGGCCTTGTCCTCTAACTGTAATCCAGTGATATTATAAATCATCAACAACAAATAATTATCAAAGATGTAATTACTTGAAAATTAAGAAACATTCTTTTAAATTGCCTGTTATACAATAGGCAAATCTTTCCTAAATTTTAATTAACATTAGAGACTGTAAGAAGCTTCTTTATACCCAAGTAGATGGAACACAGTTAAATTATACTCAAAGGAAAATACATAGCCTTGAACATGTTAGGTATATTAGAAAAATTTAAATGAAAGTAAAGAGACAGAAAATAAATAAGATTCATATATTCAACTTCAGATATTAGAAAAAGAATAGCAAATACAAAAGAAAATAATTCTGGTGTCAGTGGCTTAGAGAAAAGGAGTAGGAATAATTCTGTAGCAAAATAATTAAGCCCTGGAATGTGTAAGCTTCAGGATCCAAAAGAAGCATTGGATCACAAAAACTGTTCTGGAAACGGAATGGTCCTGGCATGTGGAAGTGAACTGGAGAATAAGAAGGGCAAGGAGTCAGAGAATATAGAAAAGTAGGCTTAACTAATTAGGTGGAAGACAATCCTGAAAGACAGAACAGAAGAAAGAACAAATTGAAAGAGAAAATGAGTTAGTCAGCCTCTGTCGCTGTGACAGAATAACTTGACACAGCAAACTTGTGAGGAGGGAAGGTTTATTTTGGCTATGCTTTCAGAGGTTTTAGTTCATGGCCACTTGGCCCTGCTGCTTTGGTCTGTGGTGGCATGGTACTTTACAGCGTGAAGAAGGGGGCCACCTGCCTCATGGCAACCAGAAAGAAAAAAAAAAAGAATAAAAGAGGCCCAGTATCTCCTGTGAGGGCATACTGCCAATTCATTCCCACTAGGCCCCACCTCCTATAGGTTCTGCCTTCCATTAACTCCATACACTGAGCAATAAGACTTTAACACATGGGCCTTCAAGGAAGATTCTAGAGTCATACTATAGCAGAAGGCAAGTTTAGTTTTGAATATAGGGTATTGGAGATGCCAGAGAGTCTGAGGTACCCTGCTGTCCACAAATCTGAATGTTCTCTGTTCCCCTCAGATTTTCTGTGTCATTAGCCTGGACCCGTAGCTGGCCTCTCAAGATGACAAATAAAAAGAAATGTGTATACTTAACATAGCGGATCCCAGAAAAGTCAAACTCAAACTCTAGAGCGAGAGAGAAGGCCTTATCCTCTCCAAACCTCTTCCACCAATAGTTCAGAGGAAATGTGTCCTTGGATGTTGGGGCTGGGAAAAGGAGTAGAGAGACAAACAAGGTCAGCATTTCTTCTTCGTATTTTGGTTCAAATGCCCTAACTAGTAGCTTCTCAAGTGACTCATCCCTGAAGTACTTAAATCCAACTTCAGATAGACGCTCAGTGACTATTAAATACAACCCAACTTTGGAGGGATGCTCAGTGATTATTAAATACAGCTTTAACCCTCCAGCTCAATTTAAGTTTTCTTGTCCTTGTCTCCTCCTACCCCTGAAACCCAGAACTCCGGCAGCATGTTCCTGAGCAATTCCCATCTTGAAAAACAAAAGAATTGCTGGCAAAGATCTTTCAATACTCAGATAACTCTTTTAAACAAATCTAGTAAGAAATGTTCTGGCTTCTCTCCAAGTCCGTGTTCCTGTGTAGCTTTTAGGGAAAGCAGCAGTTCAATAATAATATTTGCTTAGAAACAAAGCAGAAATAGCCAGGCAGAGAACGTGCTGGAAAGAATCTTTCCTATCCTGTGCCTCTGCACAGGCCTTCTTGAATTTCTCTGATGTAGGTGACAGCTTCCGGCAAACTGTATTTCCTTCATCCTCTACCACAGATTTGTGCCATGTTGACTTAGTCCTTAGTGAATTTTAAACTGTGACTGAAACGGAGACTTTCAACACTGACAGAAGATTTTAATCAAAACTTCCTGGTACACTGTTCAGGGATGTGAAACAAAAGTCTCAAAGGCTAAGATGTCATTCCAGGCTTCCAGGGATGTTTACAATATACAGAGCTCAGCTCACTCCTCCCTGGCCTGTAAATTGTGTCTGAGAACAGTTGTGCATGAACCCAAAGAGACTTCTCCAAAGGTCAGGCCACAGAAGGTCAGGTAACTGCCACTTCTCAGCCAAATGAAGTAGAAGGACATAGTACTATTTATAATCAAAATATCCAGAACTTATACTTTGATTTAACACATTGGTAGTAACTGAATATGGACCTGTGGACTGACTCACATCTAAACAAGATCAAGTTACACTCAAGAAAAATAAAGCTCCAGACATCCAAAGTAATTATGAGTACCAGCGACGTTACTAAAGAAAACTGATATATTTGAGCCCAGAAGTGACTAACCTCGTTTGCATGAAGGTATCAAATGGTATCTGGGTTGGAGGATTTTGTTCTGTTTTGTTTTGTTTTTTAGACAGGGTCTCACTCTGTAATCCAGGCTGGTCCTGAACTCACTATGTACCCCAGGCTGGCCTCAAATACATAGCAACATAGGCCTCAACCTTTCAAGTACCAGAATTACAAGTGTGTGCCATCGCAGCCAGTCATGGTGCTGGGAAATTCAACCCTGGCCTTGAGATTGTTAGGCAAGAGCTTTAGATGCTGAGCTACGTCTCCAGCCCCAAGGGTTCTTTTTTATTTTTATTTTAATACATTTTTTTCCTAAAGTTAATTCCTATTTTCCTGGCTGATGACACTCTTTAGCAGTCTAAATAAACTGATGGCAAATGGCCTGAGTCTTCATCTTTTTTTAAGTGTACCTGTCTCTGTAGATTTAATAAAAGTACCAGCTTAGAAATTTAGACAAGATTTTCCTTCCCATGTACGTGCTAACATTACTCTCCTCACATGTAACTGATGTTTTTGTCTCATTGCATTAGCTGAAAATGAACTTTTAATAATCTTTCAGAGAAAACGGTTTTGTTAATAGACTCTTGGGATTCAGAGGTGTGGAACATTTGCTCTGGATATTTCAAATGGCTTAGAAAAAGCCCAGCTATCTGAAGGATAGATAGACTGTGCTCAAAGTGGTTTCACGTGGGGCTGTGTTGGAAGAATTAACTGCCATCCTAGCACTCTGTTGATGATGTTTTATACGGCGCAATGATGCAGTGCTGGGACTGTCATCAACAGTCATAGTTACTGGCTATTACAATCACTGTGCGCTGTCCTGTTCATCATTCTGCCAGCTCCTTCTGTCCTAAAGCAGTAGCTGAGGCCTTGGACTTTACTTCTTGATGCTCACCATGTGCTCCAAAGGCCAGCAGCATCCACATCACTGACAGCCTGTTAGAAAACTCAGGCCCCACCCACATCTACTACTGTGGGCTGAATTGTGTCCCTCCCGAATTCACATGTTGATGCTTTCTCAATGTAAATACGCATGAAAATAAATCCAGTAAGTTGGTAATGAGGGTTAAATGAGGTAAATGAGGGCATGAGGGAAGAGCCCTCCTCAGGTAGGTTAGTGGCCTTGTGAAGGACATACACAGGTGAAGACAAATGAGCCCACTCCAGGAGAACAGGCAGTGGGAATCCCCCATCAGAAACCAACTGAGTAAGCATCTTGATTCTAATCTTCTCAGCCTCTAGAAGCCTTAGAAATAAATTCCTATTGTTTAAACCTATGATAAGTCTATGATATTTTACTGCAGAAGGTCAAGCTGACAAAAATACCTACAACATGTTTATTGAAGCAAGGTCTTTAGGGGATGAGTATACACTTTAAGTTTTGAGAAGAACTGTGCTGTAGTTAACCTTGAACGTGACATTATTTAGACTCCTTTCCCAGAGTTGGGGGCACAAGCAATGATCACAGCAATTGCCTAGGAAGCACAAGCCCCCAGCATCACATAAGCTGAATATGGTGGTGCATGCCTGTGACCCCAGCACTTGGGAGGCTGAGACAGGAGAATTGCAAATTTGAAGCCAGCCTAAGCTACTTGTTGAATTCAAGACCAGCCTAGACTACAAAGTGAGATCTTGTCTCAACAAGATAAAAAATAAGTAAGTAAGTAAAATAAAATAAGCTTTATTCCTGTTCTAACCATTATTTTCCCATGGATGAAACTTAAACCATGAACTGGAGAAGAATTTAAAATGAGCCTTAAGCTTTTCAGGCCTTGACGCTAAAGATCTTTTCTGGGGCTAGGGTTGTATCTCAATGGTTAAAGTGCTTGCCTAGTGTTCTCAAAGCCCTGAGTTCTATCCCCTAGCACCACATTAAAAAAAAAAATTATCCAGGCATGGTGGCACACACCTGTAATTCCAATCCTGCAAAGGCTGAGGCAGAAGGCCTGTCAGGAATTCTAGGCCAGTTTAGGTTGCCTGGTGAATTCAGGAAGCTATCTCAAACAAAACAAAGAGATCTGTTCCACCTCAGTTTGCAGTTCTCTGAAATGGAGAGGAGACAGTCTCTGATTAACAGCATAAAGGTATTCTTGAGAATTCTTGTGCAACTGTGAGCCTGGCAATTTGCATTTCCTTTGCAAGAGGAGTCTAGAAGAGGGTCACTGTCTAGTGATCAGAGGGTACAAAATGGCACCAAACGCACAATCATTTCAATCATACTAATGCTGTTCTCCCTATGGGCACACTATTTGTCTGTGTATTTGCCTGATCTTCAGTCTACTTGAGGGCCCGTCAAGTTTATCCATAGGTTTATGGTGTTTTGAACAATATTTACCAGTTTCTTTCATGATTAGCAGACATTTTCAAACAGATTATCACAAATAGCAATTGACATCTGAAAGGGGTCAATTAGACAGCTTGTTTATAATGGGCTGGGCCAGAAAAGTCTAGACCTTATTCTGAAGTGGGAAAGGGTATGTCCCCCACCACATGTCACAGGAATATTCTAGATCAGAGGCCAGCAAATGACAGCTCCAGGCCGAGTCTCCTCCAAAATTTTTTGTATGCTATGTCAACTAGTAATGGTTTTTATATTCAAAGTAGATGAAAAATACATTTCAAAGAGTATTTCTCAACATATGAAAAATATAGGAAATTAAAATTTCAGTGCCTATAAACTATTGCTCGGACACAGTCATGCTTATTCATGTAGATGTTTGGTTTCATGTTATAGCCAGAGTTGAGCAATTGCAATGTAGTAGTGTGGACAAGGCGTTACTCTTCCAGTGGTACAGACTGCATTTGCTGACCCGGGTCCTTGGGGAACTAGAGTAGAGCAGGGAGATGGACTAAGTTGTATTACAGGAGCTGTGAGTTTCTAGGTGATTATCTGGGCTGGAGGTGGTGGGGGTGAGGACATGTAATGCTTATAGTTTTGGATTTTAGACTGCAGCTGAATGTTTTAATCTAGAATTCTCAGATGTAACTTTTTGGCACCACTTAGGTATGACCCATGTATTGCCTACTTGTTCTCCAAAAGAATGGTAGAAATTTCTTATACCACTGGGTATTTTTGCCATATTTTTCCTGAGTGTTATGAAGTATGCCTTCCCATATCCCAGTAATAAGGTATGACCTACAAACCCAGGTGACACGGTATGACCTGTACCTTATTGAGCTTACTATTCCTCTCTCACACATTAATGAAGGCCAGGGTGACACAGTGAGTCTCCCCGTGGGCTCTCATGCTTTCCCTGCCATTGCTGTGCTGCATTCTTGGTCAACGTTGAAAACAATAGCAAACGTTCTTGTTGCTTTCATTTTCCTTCGAGCAATTGTCAACAGGGGAAAAAAACAATCAAATGGCCTTTTGTTAAAAATAGAGGTTGCCTTGGATCTCACATAGATACATATATTTATTTACTTAATGTATATAAGTAATGGAACTTTCTTTCTTATGATGTGTATTACTACAATGATTTTTTTAAAGAAAAGAAGGAAAGTGGTGTACAATCTGTAGCCCACACGGGTCTGGGCCCTAAAGATTAATATACTGAATATAGGAATATTTTAAGCAGTATGAAGATGACCTTTTAAAAATTAAAGCTACATATTTTCAACTCTTAGTATACCAAGAAATATAATCATCAGTGTTTACTATCTATGTCCAATGCATTCTAAATTTTATATTTTAGGACATTTAACAATTTTCAGATGAGTAAATGGATATTGCAAAACAATCTTATTCAATATTTCAATATGATTATAAATACCACAAACACAATTTCATTCTATGTTTTTGTAGGACGGATAGAAATGGATAGACAGGCCTGTAGATCACTGTGAAAAGGACAATATCTTGTATTTATTTAACTGCTCATAAACTGTCACCCATAATGTGACCTGCATGACAATATAGAGCACACTCATTTTGTCTGTACTTATTCCAGATTTCAGAAACATCTCGAAGAGATTTTAGCTTATTATTTCTTCTGGCTCTTCTTTTGTACTTATATCATGCAAACCTGAATAGTTTTTAGAACTTTTGATTACTTGTAACTTTGTTAAAGAGAGAAATACTAGATCTCTTTAACTTCACACTACCAAAAACCTTTCTAATTTTTTGATTTACAAACATTAAGAATAATAAGTTATTTAATTATTCTAATGTTCTTCCAGTCATCTTTGTAATATTTGCATATGTATCTGCTTCAACTTTGTCCACTTACAGATCGTATCAAATAACTTGGGTAAAAAGCCTCATAAATGCTGAAAGGACAATAGATACATCCTTTTAGAAACATGAGATGGTCCACATTCTTATACAATATCACACAATACAAACACCATCATGCCCAGCTTATGTGGTACTGGGGAATCTAAGTCAGAGATTTGTGCTTACTAGGCAAATGATTTAACCACTGTGCTATTCCCTCAACCCAGACAATAAAATACTTTGAACAACATAAAAGTAAAACTGAAAGATGATAAGATAATGATGACTCATTTCAGAATTTTATCTAAATGAAACTTGAGGGTTTTTTTGTTTCCTTATTAATTTGGTGTTTTTAGTGTGATTGA
The DNA here is from genome assembly GCA_004027205.1 of Ctenodactylus gundi. Classification (NCBI taxonomy): domain Eukaryota; kingdom Metazoa; phylum Chordata; class Mammalia; order Rodentia; family Ctenodactylidae; genus Ctenodactylus; species Ctenodactylus gundi. The sequence continues at coordinate 259,964 of PVKB01001393.1, forward strand.
GAATAATGAGCAATAATGAAATAATTTCTAGGATGATGAAAAGATATAGGAAGTATAATATCTCTAAGATTTTTTATTATGTATCCTAGATTTTTAAAGGGTACAATAGACCCATGTGGTAATTACAAGGCAAAATGAGCATTATTTTTTTTAAATACATAAGATTTCTCTTTGGGCTCTGCAAGAATTATGGAAAAAAATTTCACAAGTCATGAAATATTAATAGCAACAAATAAAAGTACTCAAAAAAAGAAACTCAACTAAAATTAGGTCCAATAAATATACTGAGTGTTAAGAGGCATTAAAATATATAGCTAGCATATCAATCCATGATTTCATAGATATTATCACTTAAAATAAAAACTAAGCTTGTAAAACGCCAATTGAGCAAGTCTTCTAAAATTCCTCTATGAGAAACTTGGCAGACCCTCTCCACAATGAAAACACCATTTAATTTATGAAGATTATAAAATATAATGATTTATGGCATAGAGAAGTTGGTCTAAAGGTATTCAGAAAATCCAGGAGCATTTATTCAAGAATATCTGTTCAACTTTATTAGACACGGCACGAGTCAGTGACATTTGTCCTGTTATATGGTCCTAGATCCCTGCATCTCTTCAGGGGTGTAGAAGCCCTACTCCACAGGGATGAAATTAAGAACAGAGTTCCTCCTCAGGTCTCCCGTGATAGGGCTACAGTTCTGTTCCTGGTGTGCCTCACCCCACCCACAGCTCTGTGCTGCAGAAGCTCTGTCGCAGTAAGGAAAATAGTGTGCACTAAGAAAAATGGTATTCCTCCTCCCACCAAAAGGGTTAGAAGCTGTACCCTACATGCTAGCAGTCCAAGAATAAGTGGGCTCAGTCACTTCACCCTACCTTCCACTCATAGGCAGAAGAGCCATAAAGGAAGAGGCACAGTGACAAGGAAATGGACTCTCGTTTCCCCTCCCCCCAGCTTCTGCTCACAGACTGAAGAATTCCTAAGAAGAGAGTAAGTCCTACAAGCCTTGGCTCATCACCTTCTCCTCCCACTCACTGGTAGGGCAGCTGTGTCACTGTAGGAAAGACGGAGTGAGATGTTCTCTGCCCAGCAACTCTGCTGAGAGACATGACATTACTGGGAATGGAGCAGGGAGGGACACCTCAAAATCAGTAGAGATCTCAGTGACAAACAATCAAGTAAGGACTGATAATTAAATGAAAGAAGTAACAACAAACAAAATGGCAGACCATTCAGAATTGAACAGAGAAAAAGTGTCCAGCTTCATACCTTGGTGTCTAGAAAGCTGTACACGTGCTAGGTTGCACCCACTCGAAGGCACCTGAGAACCATGAGTATCTGGCTGAAAGCGGAGCACTTTTGAAACCTTCTTCAAGTCATTCAAAAATCTGTCAGCGATGGGAGAAAGCTTTATCAGCTTAAGGATTTAGGCAAACTTATGACTGAAGTGACTGACTAAACGCTAACTGTGTAGGCTCAAAGGTAACTTCATGAGAGCCACATTTAAAAACAAAAACAAAGGAGAAAGAAAACTGACCAGAGACATCAGGGACTGCTCAAGTCAGGGAAGACAGACTTCCCAGAATTTGTTCGAGCGAGCTATTAAACAAATCAGGCAAAAAACAGAACGGTCAGTATCAACATGCCTAGGATGAGGAGTGGGAGGCAATTAATCAGAATCAAAATTGCCACAGCATATTATCTAAATATATATGTATTGATTCTAAGGAATTATAAAAGATGTAAATAAACAGGATATTTTGGTCTCATACAAGAACAAAGGAGAAAGAAAAATAAGAAAGAAGAGGAGCAGCAGCAGCAAAAGCATCTACTTTTGAGGGGGCCAAGTTGTTGGATTGAGGAGACAAAGGCTTCATTGTACCAATGATATTAAAAGGACTGATAGAAATCATAAATAAAGTTTAATGATAATGACTTGATGAATAGAGGATGCCAGTAAAGAAAAGTTATGCTAAAAACTAGAAGTTCTGGGATAAAATAAAGTACTAACTAAGGAGCTGGATTGCAGATTTGACCTGAGAAAAGAAACGCATCCGATATGTGAACTTGATACAACGTTAGAAAGTTTCTAATCTGAAGAACACAAACAAATAAAAAGCACAAGGAAAAATGAACAGATCACCACTAGTGCCTTCCGAGTTCTTCAGCACACGGACATATATGTAATGTGAATTCTAGAAGGACAGAAGAGAGAGATGCAGCAAATACATTTAAAGAAAAGTGGCCAAAAACCTTCCAAATAGGATGGAAAATATCAATCTGTACATTCAAGGAGAAGGAAGGGAAAATAAAAGGAAAGTCATAGCAGACACATGATACTCGATGTAGAAAGACAAAGAGAAAGCCTTAGAAGCAGTAGGACAGAAGCTATTGGTCATATACACTCTTGTGCATGCAAAACTGATTGATACCTAACTCTGTCAGAGGAAGTGGAATCCAGAAGGCAATGAGATAACTTAAAAGTGCTTCCTGAAAGACTCAATGAAGAACTTAATGCCCAGTGAATGTATCTCTTAGAAGTGAATATAAAACATATTCAGAGAGTAGTAACTATAAATAGTAAGTGACATAATTAGCATAATTATAGATTTCCTTTTCTCCCCCCCACTTCATTTTGAAGATTGAACCCAGGTTCTCATGCATGCTGGCCAAGCACTCTACCATTGGGTTACATCCTAGACCTTTTTAAAGTTTTATTTTGAGACTGATCTTGCTTAGTTTCCAAGGAAGTTTGGCCTAGAATTTTCAATCCTTCCTCAGATGCCCAGTAGCTGGGATTCCAGGCTGGCTCCTTTCTCCTCTTCAGCAGTGTAAAAGTAATGGCATGAAGTAATGTTTGTAAAATTGAAACGTGAAGCCTGTAGGTTGTAGAAACAGACATTTGGCAATAATAACACAAAGGGAGAAAAAAAGTAAGATATAGCAGTCAGTTGACAGAGACCACAACTCGAATCACAGGGGAAAAAAACAGAGATCCCAGAAATGGTATGACAAGCAATAAGATATAGTAGAACAACTTTGTTCATTTTTTTCTGCTGTCTTCTTTTTATTTCTTAAAAAGATGTAAGACAATATAATGCAACAAAAGCACTGAACTGCATTTATAATATATGTGTCATGTAAGTTACATATGTGAAATATATATGACAAAAATTTCACAAGAAAGGAAGACGAGAGCAGAGCAAGTTTTCTGCATCTCCCTGGAATCAAGTTAGCATAAATCTAAAGAACAGACTTACACCATGTCTTGAAATTCTTAGAGCAGTCACTAAGAAAATTCCAAAATAAATGTTAAAAAATAAAGAAATTAAATATATAGAAAATAAACAGCAGAAGGACAGAAGTAAATCCATTTATATCAAAAATAACAGTAAGTGTAAATAAAGTAATCAAAAAGCAGAAACAGACTGGGGGTGGGGAGGGAAACATATGAACTACATCCAAAAATACAGATATGCTGAAGGGAAGAAATGGATAAAGACAGAACCCTCGACAGCCATAAAAAGTAGTTAACTAATATAAGACAAAATATACTCTATAACGAAAAAGTTGTTAGAGGCAAAGAGGAATTTTTCAAATAGTAGGAGAATCAATTCATTTTAAAGATACAGTGATAATTGTAGATGCACTTAACAAGGCCCAAGATACATGCATAAAAAAATAGACAAGTAAGAAAAGTTAATTTAAAGAAGAACATGTTAAATAAATGATGGCACAGTAGCCTTCTGTTGTGGAAAAGAAAATCGTATGTTAAGTAAATCAGAAATACCATATTATGTTATTAGTTTTGAATTTCAAGTTTGCATTACCGTATACTGACTTACTGGGCAATAATTTCAACAGCTTAATCTTTTCTTCTCCTTGAAGTCATTCTTACTGAAGGATGAAATATAATTTTATAATTTCCCTTATCTTCATTCATTCACTTAATATTGGCAACATACCAAAATAAAATAAAACAACCTAGATTTAAAAATTGGCTCATATCTTTTTTTCATAATCTTCTTTCTATATAACTTTTCCCAAATTATCTGAACTTCCCAGTTCTCACTGCTCATATCTTTAAACATAATTTGGTAAGATGGAAATCTGAGGTTCCTCGCACATCCTCTTCTGAGCCTGGTATCTTCCTCATAAAAATGGGTTGATGTCACCAAGCTCACCATTAGGAGAGCCAGCAAGTTCCAGGTAGCTCAGTATGAGCTGCGGAGATCCACCTCACTATTCCCTAGAGTAGAGCTGTAGCCTCTTTAAAGGACTGACTTACTGAGAACTCAACATCTGTGTGGAACTCGGTAGTTTACATTGGAATACTTAATAAAAGATGTTGCCGTTCAGTGTAGTAAGTGGATTCTGCTCTAGAATCCCTTCCTTCCCCTTAGGTAGGTTTTGTCATATTTGTGGTAACCTTTTCACTCCTAAACTCTGCAGTTGGCACAGATTATATGTGAATGTCCTGTGAAAATTTGATGTAGCTGAGGATTGACAGCACCTTATCCGAGGTTGAGCATGAATATTTTGCCCTTAAACATAATTCTAACTTTAAGGCCGGAAACAAAGCTATGGTTACTTAAGATTCATTATAGTCAGTTATTTCTTAAGTAATTTCATGTGCCTACAAACTTAGTTTCCAGTTCAAATGAGACCTTTCTGTGGTTGTCTGCTTACCATGTGATTAACTTTCTATATTTATCTGTATCCAGACAGGGAAAAATGGCACACATAAACTGAGTAAGTGACTTAATAAAAAAAAAAAAAGAACTATTTAGAAACATGTGGGCAGGTATAAGACAACAAAGATAATGAAGTGCCCCAGGGCTAGAAGAGCCATTATCATCCATCCAGTCCCCATCTTGTCAGGAAGAGGGAGTGTTTCAGAGCCCACAGTAGAGAGTGCTGACTATTAGAAGCTAAGGCTGTGATTGAAGGACATAGACAACTGTGGAGAGCTAGCGGAAAGGAGTACTGTAACATAAGCGCCTGTCTTTACAGCCTTCTCTCCTTTTATCACCCCGCCAGTGCTTCCTATTGGCCAAGCCCCACCTAAAGCCAAAAGGCAAGAGGATGTAGGTGGTGTGTCCACCTTGCTTAGCATCCCCCAGCCCAGGCCAACGTGGAAAGGATGGAAGAGTAGTAGAGGGAAATCTGAAACAAGTCAATACAATTCCAAAGATCGAAAGACAGAGTCACAAAAATAACCCGCGAGGTTGTCATTTAATCCAAAGTCACAATTCCAGTAAGGCAGACAAGGTATGCAGGGTGCGCGGTCCAGCAAAGCTCCGTGCTCGGCCACAGGTGCTTAGCCCTGTGTAGCCCTGCTCTAAGCCTGGCTTATTTTACCCAGTGACTTAGTGCTGTTTACAAAAGAGCTAAGAAAGGACATCAATTACCTTTTAAGCTGCCACATAAACAGAACATTTGCGTTTTCCCCCAAGAGCAGCTAATAATATACTAGTCATTCGTAAATATCCAGGGGTCGTATGTTCACCTGTTAGGCATTGCCATCGAATGCCAGATTTTGATTATTTTGCAGGTATATATCATTGATCCCAACTGCACCTTTTTCACATTTAAACATTTCTGAAGTCAAAATGTGTCTTACAAATAGTGATGCCTCAAATGTAATTAACAGTCTCTTTCTCTTAGAGATACACCCAGTAATAAAGGTGTGTCAAAACTGATGTCAACTTACGTTTGATGAAATTCACTATAAATAATTTGAGGATGTATCAGGCTTAACATGATTTTTACATCTCCTAAAATGTCTAGTATGTAATAAATGGTCTTAGTATGTCTTCAACCAGTATTTCATAAATAAATGAGGAAGGTTGCTCAGGAAGGAAGGAAGGAAGGAAGGAAGGAAGGAAGGGATTTTACCTGTTCTGGCTGGTTATTTCCTTTTAGGATGTGGATTATGTGGTATCAGGAAAAATACTAGTTCACACACAATAGTTGCTTAAGCTGCCATCCTGGATGAGAAGCTGGGAAGCCTGGGTGCAGCCTTGGCCTCGAACACCCACTTAACTCTCTTTATTTCACTTCCTGCCAGATGGATGCTACTCTGCCCCATGCTGTGCACTTTCTGTGGTCTTCGTGATAATCTGAGAACCTGTGTACAGCAGATTTTTACCACTCCCTTCCTCTTTTCCTTCCCCATCTGCTTTTAAAAAAAATCCTTTTTAATTCATTTTTTCTGATTTTAAACCATTAACTCTAAAATCAGAGTGTATCTTCAGTGTACTTCTACCATCAGCCATGAATTTTTTTAATGTTTAAATATTTAATTTCATTTTAACACAGTCGTGTGTACAGGTGTGTACTTTGGTCCCATGCTTAGCAGCAATTGGTTTGGCCGAAGAAAAACATTATTTTTCTAGTGATTTACATTAATCCCTCTCAGCAAGAAACTAAAATTATTTTCTTCTATTTTGATGAGTCATGCAGAAGCAGCTTCCTTGCTTATGCTCTGTCAATTTCCCTTTTTAAATTAAGTTTTTATTCATTTTCAGCAAAAAGCAAGATCACAAGTTATTAAGACTATTTCTGACTTAACTCTTTTGAGACTACAGACAAAGCTTTCTCATTAAAAAAGTAAATTTATGTGATATATGTAAATATGTATATATCATAAATCTGAGTGCTAATTATTAATAGTATCATATATCTTATGAAGTATGATGTGGTCCAAAGGAAAATAAGATTTTTAGTTGTTATTTTATAGAGATTATAGATCACAATCTACTTCTAATTGTGGGCTTAAATAAAGGTTTTAACAGCCCTTGTTTATCCCAAAGCTGTTTTAATTTCAATTTCAGTGATTCATTGGCATTGGTAAAACAATCTCCGTTGGCTATTTTTTCATATTTTAAATCCACGTGGTTAATAATGCTGTGCTGTCTGCAGGGTGTTGGTGACAGATAGCCAGAAACAGCAGATTTACTGGTGCAGAATTTTTATAGAACCTAGTTGCAAGTGCTTTTTAATGGCTAACTAAAAGTAATGGGTTATAAATCTCCCTCTTTTGTTGTTTCTAATTACTAAAATGCATGGTGTTGGAGATAACTTTAGATCCCCTTCCCAAACTCCAAACACATTCTGTAGCACACAAATATTACCTAGTATAGGCTTTATATGGCTTTGTATCTCTAGCTGCCTCTTGAATCTCTGCCTCTCTTACTTCCCTGCTCTATGGTGATCTCTCTCAAAACCTTCATTGACCTTTGACTTTTGTCCTCATTTTCTGCTCTCAAGAATAAGCCTGAATCGGTCACTTGTATCTGTGTGAATGCAAGCCCAAGTATTACCTCTCCCCAGTCCCTGTTCTTTGAGTCTAATTTTCAAGGAGGAATGGAAAGTTTTAACCTGTGCTAAGGATGTCCAGGCATTAGCAGTTAGGGCGTCTCTCAAAAATAATTTGTACACTACCTACCCTACTAACAGATAAAGACATTTGAGTTGGAGAGCTCAAAACCAACCAAGGGAATTTTACCTATCACATGAAATTTTACCTTTCACCTGACTTACGTTGTAGAGAGACATTCAACAGTTTTGAAAAGTTTGGTGCTCACTTCCAAGGACACTTTTAAAGACATCCAAAAATTATCTCCTTCAAGTTAACTTTTTGCCTAGATTATTTCATAAAGGACCTTTTAAATGTTCTTTAAATATTTGTCCCATGTCTTTCCACCTTTTGTCATTATTGATTTTCCTAGATGATTTTCATGAGGAGAATAGGATCCTTGCAACAAAAGAACATGGTCCATCAAGGTCCCTTCCCTTGAAGGACCCTCTCTAAAACCTGAACCCATAAAAGAAAGCAATACAAATAGAGAGATCTACCCAGACCCTAATTGTACGCCAACCTTGGTGTTAATGGAGACCTGGCATTAGGCCACACTTCCACCTGACTTCCCATATACCGGGAGTGGCTTAAAGTGGTTGTCATATTATCTGACTTGTTTGACTTTCAAGTCAGCACAATGGCTTTCCCTGATAGTAGATGATTTATTTTTAACCACTTTTTGTCTTACACTGTCATATGAAATATGCTTCTACAATTACTTTACATTCAATAAAAAAAACCTCTTTTTGCCCCATACAACATGTTCAAACTGACATTAAGAAGACACTCCACCTGGCAATACAGTAGACCTTAAACAACCTAATCCACTTCAAATAATAGTTTTTTGGGGGATTGTGTATTTGGCTCTGATAAATTCCTAATTGCCCAGGCAGGGCACCCAGAGAGAAGCCTTAGGGAGGAAAAGCCAGATGCCCTAATAAGCTGCTATGTTTTTCTTCCTACCAATGGGTACCACTGTGCTTATGGTTTAGGTCAAAAGAAATTAGTCTGAAGACTCATCCTCAATTCAGTTCCTAATTGATCTTATTTGTGGCCTCAAATTAGCTTACACCTTGGCAGACCTGAGCACTCTATACTGAAGAGAAGTTTTACCAAACAAGAAGCATGGGGTATAGATCTGCATTTGGGCCTGTGACATGTACTTGGTTTTTGATGCTTATTTCAAAGGACATGTTTCCAGTATACTTATACATTCTCAAATGAATTTCTAAGTTGTCAGGCATGTATGAACACTAGCTATATGGCTCTAGCTGCATCTGTGCAACCACAGTCCCCTCTCTCTCTTGTCTCTACTCTCCCAAACCTCCATTGTCAATAACACTCCGCTAGTGTCAGAAGTCACAAGGAAAATCTCCTTAAAGACCAGCTGAGAGAGGGTAAAAAATAACTGTTATGTAAGAGATCTCCATAGCTAAGTCTTCTCCTGCAGGTCTAAATAGCAAAGACATTAACCACCTCAAGAACAGCAATTACCACTTCCAAGCACCATCTTGGTGTGAGGCCCTGTGCTGAGCCCAGTGCATGCAGTGTCTTTTATCTCCACCACAAGACACTCACTGATCATATCATTTTGTGGAAAAGAAGCTGAGAAACAATTTCTTGCCTGTAGCTACATGTATAAGTATTAGAACCAGCTAGCCAAGGTGACCAACTCCTGAAGATTACTGCATGTGTCTCTTGTTAACTGTTACATGTGATTTTCAGTGAATTTGTCAACAAGGAGCTCGAGGAAAATCAGAGCCTTCTTAGTTCAGTCAGCATGAAAATGTCCAGTGGAATGTGTCCCAGCTCCATAACCTCTAGCACAAACACAAGTGTATGACCTCAGCTTGGGCAGCCGCAGAACACCGCAACAGGAATGTCACGTGATCTCTTGATCCAGCTGTTTTCTATTCGATGGTAAGATAAGTCCCGAAGTTGGGAAAGTGCAACCTGGCTGAACATATAGGAGACCTACAGGTCATCATGTTCATACTGAGAGAGGTAATTCTGCTCTCAGAAGCAACCCTAGTCTTTACATAGTTATTAGGGTGGATAGGAGGATTCTCACAATTTTAATATATACTTCATGTCCCCAAATTATAAAACTTTCATTCATTTCATTTATAGATCTCATTTTACCACTCTTCAAATTCCGAATCAGAGTTGCCACTTAGTTCACCTTTGTTCTCTAAGACTAGTTGTTATGGTTTAGCTCTGAAATGTCTCCCATAATTCTCCTGTGGCCAAAGTTCAGGCTTTTGGAAGGCAGTTGGATGAGGGGGAGCTCTACACTCACCAGTGGATTATCCTATGGGTGAGCTCATACCTGAATGTGCTGACCTGAGGAGATGGATCTCGGAAGTGTAACCTGGCAAGGTGCGTTCTTCCCTCTTACCTCAGCTTCTTGGCTGCCATGGGACAAGCATGTCCTTCCACCATGCCAGTTCTGCCCTAGAGCCAGCTACTCACAGAATGAACCCTCTGAAACCATAGCCAAAATAAATCTCTCCTCCTTAGGTTGCAGATCTCTGGTGGGTTTTACTTTTCAGTAGTAGGAACATGACTACTATACTAGTGTTTTGAGTAGAAATATAAAATCATCTATCTAATGTCTGCCCGAGGGACTCACTATCACAATGTCTGTACTATGATTTATAGTCCATTTATTGAAAGTGTCAGTGAACTAGGAGTCAAGGGCTAATGCTTTCCTTGATATTAAGCCCACGTTGACTACATTTGGGTAATTTCAATATGACACTGTCCCATGTATTGAATATTAATCCAAAACAATTTTTTCTGTACTTATTGCCGAAGATTTCATCTCGGAATTGTTTCTTCTCTCCAAGATTATGATAATAGTTTCCTTAACCCCTTCTCTATCATCTCTCTATAGCCCTTATTACAGTAAGTTATCTTCCAGATCATCTCCAAATGTAAACAGGGCCACGCCTTTATCCATCTTCCAAGAATATTCCGTGCCACTGATGTTGGCCTCAAAAACCTCACTATCCCTCGCTTATTCCTTGTCCTTTACCTTTTGATCTGAATGGCCACTTCAAGCAAGCAAAAGCTATAACTTTTAAGGGAGTTTGCTTTTCCTGAGTTGATAACAATGTGAAGCTGACATTGGTTCACTTACAACAGAAATGTTCAGACTACACTAGCCCTGAGCATCAGTTCCATATTTCTCGGGGTGCCCTTGGAGAGAATTCCTACATGAACTGATCCAGGGTGCAAGTTCTCTACTACAGGGTCACACTAAAATAACAAAAAGAACAAAGGTAAAGTCATCCACTTAGTTCAGTTTATTTTCTTGTTTTCCAGAAACAATTTTAAATATTTGATTTATTAGTTGCATTACGTTAATTTCAGTCATCAAAAGCTCCAGTTAATATTGGTTCAACAGATTCAAGAGAAGATGAAGTAGGGGGCTAGGTTTGACTCCTGTGTGACATTCATGGCTACACAGTCGTCGCCGGACCTCAGCAGATGTCTGTCAGACTCCTTTATTCAAGCTGTATTTATGGGCTCAATATCTAGTCACTCTTTATTTACTGCAAATGTCATTTTTTATACTTGACCACCAAATACAGTTCTTAGAGGGAATGATTTCTCCCCCAGTACCTAGCACCTGTCGGCAGGGGGCTGAGAGAATCAAAATCACTGCGTAGACGATTGGAATCCACACCATGAAGCTAAGCCTCAGTGATATTTTGCTCCCTTTCCAGAGATGATAAGTGATAAGAATCAGAATGGATTTTCTGGACTCTAATGGGAAACGTGAGATTTTTATTCATTCCTTACTTGGATTTTGCTCTAAGAATAAACTCTTTTTGGCATTCTTGTTGGCTGTGGTTGGGAATGGGAGCGTCTCAAGATTTTAATATATCTAATAAAATTCACCAAGGAATGGAGGAGCAATAGGAAGGAGTATGCATGATGGTGCACGAGAGATGTGTTTTGCTCTGAAAATGGAGCAGGACGCTCAATGTAAATGAAGAGCCCAGACTGAGATGTCATGGGCACAGCTGGGAATATGTGCAAAGCTTGCTTTCATTTCCATTTGAATACCACAGAGGCAGCACTCCATTTCCCTAAAATTAAAAGGTACATTGAGAATGCAAAACATCATATAAAAGTTTAACTAGCCTTTTTAGTTGCTTTGTTATCTTTTACTGATGCTTTCTTCTTGCTTCGTAGGTCTTCCCCTGGGCTCTGTGGTTGTTCACTGTCCACCTGTGGCTTCCCTTCTCTGAGGCTGTGTGCACATCTCAGGTTCTTTGGGCACGACCTGCACCTTTCTTTACAATGATATGTGCCTTTGTTCCTCCTTTTGGTGATAACGGTTCATCCTTGCTTTCTTCCTCTTCAGCTCTACCATTCCTTCCTGGCCTTTGCTCTTTAGACATCTTCCTTTCCCTCATTGTTTTCTTCTGACCCCACTTGCTTTCAATAGATTAGAAATAAACCCAAATCTGAGTCTCTTGGCACACCTTAGAAAGGATGGGTTGCTGTGAGATCTGAGGTTCCGGCCGAGCCTGGCGACTCCCTGTAGCTCACATGTGGCTGTCGTTATAAATGCAAGAGCCTCTCCAAGCAAGACCCAGGACAAAGAGGGTTTATCTCAGAAACGTATCAGCAATGAACACTATCAGAAAATACTGATAGTTATAAGTATAATAACATCAACAACAGCTGCTAACATGTCTTAAGAGGTAGCTATGTGCCGGATCCTAAGCTAACCATTTTACAAATACGTCCTCACTTTATCCTCACCCAATCTATGTGAATTAGTCCACTGTCTTTCCTTTGGTGCTGGTGAGGAAACTTAGACCAAGGCCCGGGGAGTGATCCAGGTCATGTAGCAACCACAGGGTGACCCTGAAGTCCTTGGCTTTCAGATGGACTAGAGCACTGTCCTTCTCTGTGTGGCTGGGTACAGACTGACAGGGAGAAAGGGGATGTCAGGGTTGCCACAAGCAGAGCAGAGTGATCATAGGTGCACACAGGAGAAGTTCTCTCTGAGAACAGAGGACAGAGTTGGAGGGACACAGCTAATTTAGCCCAAATGAATGACAACTTAAGTAACAGAGACCTAGGATGAGCAGTGTAGTGGGTGGGCCAAGATGGTGATCAGAAGGTGAGGGCTACAGTGAGGAGCAAAGGTCAGGGCTCAAGAAAGGAGGCCAGGCGTCATGGCGCTGATGGTCGTCAACATAGCCAAGGAGGGAGAGGGACAACAGATCAAGACACAGCCTGAGCTCAGGAACAATGTGGAATACTGGCCCCAGAATCAAGGACAAGACCAGACCTGGGACACTGTATCTAGAACAGATGAGTGTTAGGGTAGGTTGGCACTGAAAGAGAGAGACGCTAATGAGCCATGTATATTACCTAAATGGGTTGATCTTTACCCTCTACACCGGGAATCCCACCTGGGGAGCTGCTGTAAGCACATGTGGCATCTCAAGGTGTGGTGACTGTGGTGATATCATCTTTTTCTAACAATTTTTAAAAATTCATCGTGTGGTATTTTTGCATAAAAGGGAGTAGAAGCTAGGTTAGCCTTTAGAGATGTCTGTTTAACACTGACTTGCTTTCTTGAACAGGAGTGTACGAGTTACAGATGGAGCCAGCATGTTTGTGTAACTCTGCGGATATTGTGTGGGTGCACCAGGCATGTCAGTATTAGCTATGGTATATCACAACCAAGAAGGGCAGGACACTGTCCTCTGAAGCAGTAGAGAATTGGTCTAAGGGTGTACGGAAATATGGTAAAGAAAAACAGTGAGTTATTGTGAGCCCTTCTGTAATGTTTAAATTTTATTATTTTATTCTATGTGTGTGTGTATTATAAACCTGAAAAAAATCCATGAAAGTTGACAAACAAGTTGGCAGTCCCATACAATAATAAATTAAAAGAAAATGATGGAGGTCATAAAGACAGTATGCTAACATAGTACTTCAGTCAGGAAATCAAGGCATCTAACTAGCAGATATAATAATTAAAACAAAAATAATAGTAGCCAGGGAACATTTAATGTGGTCATAAAGAGGTTCAAACACCTCTCAGAAATCATTACAATGCAGCAAGCGTTAGACTTTATGGGACCAAGGGTGACGCTGAGACCTCCAGTTAAGATGAGAGTAACCCCATCTCACCGTGGTTAGGAAAGCCAAGCAATATATTTCACCAAGATTTTTATCGAGTAGCCAAATTTTCAAGTGAAAGAAGACATCATCATTATATGTTTTGCTTAAGGGCCTTTCCTTCGTAGGACTTTAACTACAATAATTTTTCATTCGATTCTCATTAAACTTCTCAAACTGAATCTGTGTGTGGATTGAGACCATGTCCTTTTTTGCTCACCTCACTGCCCCAGGAGGCAAGGGACATTCGCAGAGATGCTCCCTCTTTGAGCCCCTTGAGATGACCATTCTGTACTAGGGCAAAAGAAGCTGCCAGATTGGCTGGGGGCAGATCCTGAACTGCAAGGAAACAGGCTGAGGGAGGTGAGGACTCGTTCCCACCCAGACCTCGGAGATGCTGCACACACAGGAAGAGCAGGACTTAATCCCCTGCCGTCATCCCTCGGTTCCATCTGGCTGCCAGAATAATTGGAACTAGAAATGTCTGCTTTGATTGCTGCCAGGGAGAGAAGCTTAAATTTTAGTGAGAAACCTCACTATGGCCTGAAACCTTAATTGCTGGTTTTCTTATGAAATTTGATTTCTGTTCTCTGCAGTTTTTCGGACAGAGAACCAGAAAATGTCCTTAAATAGGTAGAGTGGCAGGAACTACAGGACCATCTTTTCATTTCACAACCTAGCTGCTTCCAGGAGGTGAGGCAGATATAGGTTACTCCAGTTACACGATGTCACAGAGAGCTCCCAGCATCTTCTACTTCGTTGGTGGCCCATTCCTGTGAAGAAGGGTAGCCAGACCACTCCACACATGGGTCCTACTCTGGGACACTGGCCACCCCTACCCATGGTCACTGCCTGTGCTGTACTCACCTGGGGAGGCCTGGCTTTCCATGCTGTCCTCTCCCGAATTCTCTTCGCACTCTCATCTCCTCTTCCTTTCCACTTTCTCTTCCCTCCCCCCTTCTCCTCTTCCTCCTGTCTCCCCTTCTGTTCCTCCTTGAATTAAATAGTTGAAATAGCTATTCTGCCATGGAGAGTCAAAGGTTAGCCCCCTCCTCTCACTTAAATGAAACAATTCAACACACAATAAATGAGTAGGAATTCATTTTGTCCCCTTGGCTAAAGAGATGAGACTGTTGGTACGCAGGGGACACTAATTTCTGAGACATCAGAGGAGTTCCAGACAAGCTGCATCTTTGCTGTGGCTGCTCTCCCTCCAAACAGTGGGCCGGTTGGCAGCTTCCAACCCTGTCTCCATTCCCTCACCCAAGGCAAAGACCTTGCTAGTGACTGCAGAAGTGTCTGAGAGGAATGGGTGTTTAAGAAAGATCCCTGAGGTTTAGCAAAGGTGGCCTGCCTGGGAAGAGTCCTGCTTCAGCCAGAAACCCCAGGATCGCCCTCCACCCCACGCCCAGCCAGAGGCTCACCCTCTGGGAGGAGACGGAGATTAAGCCTTAGGGCCCCTCGCTTCCTCTCGTCCTTGAAGGGTCCTGGGAAAAGGCCCAGCACTGAGCTCCCAGGATCCTATGTTTTTGTAAGATTTACAAAAGGAATATATAGTTTAAATACAATTAGGTTCAACTGCTGTTTCTGTTCATGACAGCTTCTCCTGCCTCGTATTTCCCCTCTGCTCAGAGAGCTGCGAGCATCCGCGGGTCCAGCTCAGGGGGAACTGACTTGGGAACGCGTTTCCTTTGGATTGAATGGTACACGGATCTCAGTGAGCCACATCACGCTTGTGAGTGGTTGAGACACTGGTAACCACCCTGAGGGTAGGAAAGGCTTGCAGAAATAGTGCACAAAGTGAGTTCAGTGTGAACATGTGTTAGCCAGTTATGGTAGCACACACTTGTGATCCCAGCACTCCGGGGTGTCGAGGCAGGAGCCCTGCAAGTCCAAGCCTATTCTGGGCAATGTAATAATTTAGTGAGACCCTATTTTAAAGTTTTTAAAAATAAAGGCTGGGGATGGATATGGTTCAGTATAAAAACCCCGAGTTCAATTCCCACCTTTAAAAAAAAAAAAACAGCTAATGTAAACTGAACGTCTTCTTTGGTGCCTGGCTTACAAGGTCTGTGAGTAATGGAGGGAAAACAAGGTTTGAAATGCACTAAGCCAGAAGCGACTATGGAACATTCTTCTAATCATTATGTGTGTAAAATTCAGTTCTCACTGATGCCTTGTCAAAATAGAAATTCGGAAATATATTCATAAGGAAGCATGGACACTGATAATTGCATTGTGTATTGTTGATGGAAATTGCATGAAATGAAATTTATCAGAAATCTCGCCGTGCAGCTCTGTGCACGCAAGCGTGGCTGCGGGTGAGGACGTGTGCTTAATGGCTCCCAACTATCAATAATTTTGATCAATTTTGCTAGAAGAAAAACTACCTTATCTTTCTATTCTCTCCAATGTAAAATTATTATCATAGAAAGAGAATATTCGAGTATTCAAGCAAAATTTACAGGGGACAGGTTATTCTAATAGCGTGTCAGGCAGTTAATTAAAACATGGGGTTTTATTTCTGTGTTTTCAGTTGCCTTTTGCATTTGTCAGCTTTGAAAAATATGTATTTTTTGTAATTTATTTTCTTTTCTTAAAGAGTCACTTTTATTTCCAATTTTATGTATACTTTTTGGCATTCATTTCTGTAATGAGAGTTCCCCCACTCCTAACTCTATAAGGCCTACAACCTGGATCCTCCCTATGGGTTGCCTTGGTGAACATCTAGACAAAGGTCTGATTTTCTTTCCCTCAGAGAGCTCTTCTCTAGACAGGGCACCTGCAGTCTCAGGAGAGTTTGGTCAATGACTCCCTGGGTTTGGGGGGGTTGGGGGGGGTGAGTACCAGGTTCTCCCCCTTCAGGATTCCTGTAATCCAAGATCTGGAGCTCTTCGTTCTGGTGGCTTCTATCCCCAATTCTCAGCACCTCTGTTCTCATTGGAAGGACCAACAGCTGAGAACTGCTGTTGATGCTCAATGTCTCCAGCTGTGCTGAAGCTGGGAAAGTTCTCATTTTGGTAATGTGCCAGTCAATTATCAATTTGAGTGGATTAAAAAACTTCTGAAGAAGTAACTGATCATGGGGACTCTACATCATCACTGATCCACTGATGCTCCACTGAATATACTATTAATAAAGAGGTATAGTCCAGTTAGACTAGGGTCACTGGGAGAGTGTCTTTGGAGTGTAGATCTCCTGCTGGCACTCTTCCCCTGTGCTCTGCTTCTCAGATGTTGTGAGGTAAGCAGCTTGGTTCCACCAGGCCCTTCTCTTATGTTGTATGTGCCTCAGAGCCAGAAGACTATGTACTGAGCCTCTGGAACTATTAGCATGAATAAACCCTTCATTCTTTAAGTTGTGCATGTCATATATTTTGTACTGGGACTGGAACCAATTCATTTAAGATTCTTCTGATGTAAGGAAAATAGGACGATTTTCCACTATGTCTGTCCTCAGATTCCTCAGATTTGCATCATGTTTAATCATGTTTAATCATGTTTGGGTCAGGTTATCTGATGCATGAGACTGTCTCATCCCACCTGCACCAGGGCATTTATAAATTTTCTACTTTGTTTCAGAGTTGGTGTGGACCTGGATGAAAATCTGAAGGAAGAGCCCTCCTCACACCAGGCAAGTCAAACTGACCAAAACATCAAATACAGAGATGAGATGTTCTGTTGCATGGACTATCCCACACTTGTCCAGCATTTATCCCGGGGGTTCATTCTAAATATGGCTGCCTCTACTGATAGAACAAATTAGAGGACAGTAAAATACAAGGAATGTGGGGTGCTGATCAATTTTAGCATATGAA
Organism: Ctenodactylus gundi; assembly: GCA_004027205.1. Classification (NCBI taxonomy): domain Eukaryota; kingdom Metazoa; phylum Chordata; class Mammalia; order Rodentia; family Ctenodactylidae; genus Ctenodactylus; species Ctenodactylus gundi. The sequence continues at coordinate 277,301 of PVKB01001393.1, forward strand.
TACTTAGAACTAGCATATACTGACAGACTCTCTGTGGCATTAGAAAGCCTGGAACCTTTAAAATGCAGAATCCATGGCTCTTCAAATGAGATATCCATGTTTCAAGACTATTCCCAGCAGCTTGACAGTTAAATGATCCCAGTGAGTTTATGCAAAACTTGTCCAGTGCATGTTGAGCATGCAACAAGTAGACCTGTCTCCCCTGAATAGTTTCTCACTAATCAGGTTTGGATGTACGGAAATATTGAAACAGGCTAGGGACATAAAACTATCTAGGTGATCCATTCCTGACTTAACTGATCAAAGCTTGTCTACAGACACACCATCTTTCAAAAAATTGTTCAAAGTAGTGTGCAATTCCTTCAGATATAGGTAGGCTGTTTTCAAGACTATGGATTTGAACTTGACATGAAAGTAGAATTTGTCGTGAGCAATATTGCACTAGCCATTCTTAAATTGGTTCTTAAAATAGTTGAACACGTGGAAAGTTTACATCTTTTGCTGAAACTAGAAATAGGCAAATATGGTTAAGATAATGCCGTATGTTGGTACTGTTGCTTTGTGAATTGGGTTATATGATCATGGTTGGGTTTGAGGACAGTTCACCTCTCTGATTTTATGAGTTTCCCCTCTCATGCCATCAGTGAGGAACAGCTGATTGGGATTTCTGGGCAAGGCATTGCTTTTCTGTTTCACATAGACACAGAAAGAAGGAAGGAACTATGCTCACCAGAAAAAGCTGGGTAGTTAAGTTGGTGATAAACTTGACTCTTGTGTACTTCATTGTCACGTGTTGTCTAGTCTGAGCAGTGCTTTTTTTTTTTTTACATACTTCATTGCCTAGGAAACATGCCTAGTCACAGCCAAGGTGCTTAAAGAATTGAAATTAGGGTCAAAGGTAACCTCAGAAAGGATATCAAACCCATCTCCTGACCTTGGTGGGCTGTAATGAATACTAGGTAAGGTCTGGTCATAGCTGATTTTTTAAAAAATGATTTTCATCCTTGCTTAGATCAATCTATTCTCTTAGAGCAAAACTTTTACCTGAATTTTATCCTTTTCATATGCCTTTTCCTTTAAAAGAAAATTATTTTTCTCCCTTTGCCTAATATCGTGCTATCACATATAATTATTGGTAAAACTTCTACTCATCTAGCTCCTTTCTTTTAAAATTTAAAAGTAATTTACTTTAGTTCATTTAGATGACCCTTTAAAACAAAGGTTATCCCATTAGGCCAGTGATAATTTCTACCTGAAGATACCGTAGAATGAAAGGTATTTCACTTTTGTTACTGCTACAGAAATGGGACAGAATGAACTATTGAACTGTGAACACAGTATGGTCTTTAGATCTTGATCAAGTCTTCTTGCCATCTTTGAGTCTCAGTTTCTCTATCTGTACAGTGTGAATAATAATCATGTTTAACTCTTTAGGCTGTTATGAAGATCAAAGGAAATTATATTTATGAAAACTACCACTTAATTAAGTTAATCTCATTTCATTTTGTAAAAGATTTGAGTCAATTTATCTAATATATAGTTAAATATTAGTTAAATATCTTTAAATTTTTTTAAATTTCAGTAAAAAATAACTAAGAGAAGAAGTGAAGCCTAAAATGGTAAAGAAAATCACGAATAAATAGGTCTTAGAACTTACAGATTTGTTGGAATCCAACTGCAAGTAAACTTTCTGATAGTCAGTGGTGGGGGGTGGGGACTGGTTATATGCTAATTCTTATTATTAGATGGTACAATGGTGATACAATGTCTCACAAGTCACTATGTTTTAAAAGAAATTTCTTCCTTGGAGCATCCTTAAAGGATACATAAAGAGCAATCTAAATGTAAGTGACTAATAGCTCCTACTCATTACTGCTTCTAACAATTCACTTTAGCTTTAAGAAGCATCCATCCTGTAAGTGTTTTTAGACACCATAATATTTCACTCTCAAGGCAGTTACCTCTCAGAGAGTAGTTTTCTCTGCGCAACAGAGTAACTGATGTCTTTAATGTCAAGTGAAGAAAATGGTGGACTCTAACTAGAAGTCACAAGCCACAATGTCAAGACAGCTACCACTCAACCTAGATAGAGACTTTTTGATACTTTCCCAATCAGCTGTCAAGAACCTTTCTGCCCTTATTTTGCCTGGCAATGCCTTACTTATTATTAGCATACATTGCTTATTGGAATCCAAAAGGAAGATTGCATGTTTTCACTTGATTTGCTTTCATTAAACTGTGGTTGCATTAACAAGTAGGATAATCCTTTGCACTGGTAAACCCTGAAAGAGAAAAAAGACAAGAAGGAAGGAAGGAAGGAAAGAAGGAAAGAAGGAAGGAAGGAAAGAAGGAAAGAAGGAAAGAACAAATGAAGGAAGGAACGAAGGAAGGAAGGAAGGAAGATTGGTTTTGGTTTTTCTTACATAACCAAAACCTAAAAATTTTGCAAGTTAATATGGCCATTACTGACTAGACACTCTCAAAATTAAGAAAAAATACATATCATTACATATGCCTAATTTTAAAGAACATTCCTCTTTGGTTGCTTGTGGAGAGCTAAATAATCTTAGGGGTATGAGCTTTTAAGCTGTGACTAACTATGGCATGTTTTCCCTTTTTGTCTTATAACACCTTTAAAATAAACAGTGCTGTATTGTTACTTGTTCCAGGCACAGAAGCTTTAGAAAACAGGTTCCACACATGGATGTGAAACCTTAAATACATACACCTTGCAAATATGGTATTTTGAGAAATAGAATGCTTGCAGTTGTGAATGTCTATTCCCTTAAACTTGAAAAATAAAGACCCTTGGATATTTCCTCCACAGGAAGTTTTCTTGTAATTGACGCTCTGTCCGTGCAAGCACACCTGGGATAAGTAGTAGGGAAGAGTCCCTGGCGCATCACTCTCACCTTCAGTCTTCTGATGGAGAATGTTGTGCTCAAGGGCTGACAGTGCTGCTTTGCTTTGTCCTCCTCATGGCTCGTAACTGCCCTAGTATTATTTCATTTAAGTTCCCAAGATAACTCTGAGCTGTTACCATTATTATCTGGGAGGAAACGGTCCAGGCAGAGGGGAGAGAGAAGATGAGGAGTTACCATTGGTAGGAGTTTACCCATGAGCTGTGGGAAGACCAGTGTGGCTGGACAAATGAGCTGCAGTGAGAGAGACTGACAGATGGACATGGTGCTAAGTAGGCTTTATTCTACATGTGATTGGTGCCTTAAACATGTATGCTGGGAAATAATTGAATAAGCCCTTTTTCAATTTTTGTTTTTCTCCCAGCTCTACTTTAGTCGACCATTCTAATGAGGCTAAATTTTATCTTTTCTAGCATGGCTTTCATCTGAATAAAATGCTTGTTTCTTTACGATTTTTCTTAATGCTGGCTTCCAGTTTTCTTTTGCTCCTGTAGTCTCTGTATTGAAATCCAGGTCTTGGCTGTCCTTTATGCTTGAGAGTTGCCTGTGTGGATCAGTTCTGGTCATTGCCCTTAAAGAAAGTCAGAGCAGAACTGAGAAAGGTGTAGAAGGGCAACTGCAATAACCGGGAGGAGGGGGCATTACCAGAGCAGCAGGGATGCAGAGGGTGGGGATTTCGCATCAGAAAGACAAGCGCCAAGACGGAACACCCGAGTGTCTGTCAACTATACGGGGTGTAAGCAAGGCACGCAAACATCTCTTTGCCAGCTTCCAGAAAGACCTCATCTGGAACAAGTGAAAGAGACAATGGGCAGGGGGATAAAAACATTTGTTCTTCTGCACAATTGACATCTTTCTTGGTGGGTTTGTTGTTGTTATTGTTGTTCGGTTTGTTTTGGTTTGGTTTTTTGACCAAGTCTCAACATGCAGCTCAGGTTAGCCCTGAACTTGCCATCCTCTTGCCTCAGCTCCATAGTACAGGGGTTACAAGCCCGTGCCTCCACACTTGACTTCATAGTTGACCCGTTTTGCTCTTGGTCATTCAGAGTTGCACGGGTTGGAAACATATGGACATTCAAGAAAGGAGGTGCTTAACTAGGAGAAAGTGGGATTATTAAATGAAACTTAATTTTAATTGTTAATATTTTAAAATATTCCTGTAATAATAAACTTATAAATAACAGAATAGTAAATCACCCAAGTTTAACAGTTATCATCATTTCCCCATGCGTGTCTCATCTGTTTCTATGATAATGTTGAAGTTGGCCTCACAGGATGTAAGTTGCGTACTACACCTCCATAATACTTTAAAAGTAGAAGAGTAGAATTAAAAATTCATATGACCCAGGTAGGAACATTTTAATGTTAAGTCGTGGTTAAGGGTATTTTGATTTTTAAAAATGAATATTTCAGAACAAATGCTTAGAGTTTTCTTTCACTGATACTGGGGAACTTTGGGGGATTATATTGATTTATGGCCTATACATCTGAAAAGTATCCCCTTTCCCTACTGACTTTGTACTGTACAGGACTAAATTCCATATAGTTCTTATTTATCTTACCAGTGGATTCTGCAACACAGTGCCCTAGGAAGCAAGAAATAGAGTGAGCAAGAGAAAGTAGAGAAAGGTACCAGACACGACTTTATGAACACTTTTATACTTTTTATATGCAAGATTAAAATTACCTCTAATCTTTACCTTGACCAATCAAAATACCTGTTGCAATCTCATTTTATAAAAAATTGAAGTTTTACAAAGTAACTTTCACAAGATAGTTAAAAACAGTGATGTTTTACAGGACTGAAAGCCAAAGCTGTTTCATCCTCACTGTCCCCTTGTACCACACCTTCCATGGGCAATTGTTCTATCTTTAATATGTCTCCTTTTCTCCTATCAAGTGGCCCGTCCATCAACATTTACATAATCACTTTCTTTCTAACTCCTGGCCAGCCTAACTTCCCTGTTGAGAATATCAGGCATATCCTCTATTTCAGGAACTCGAGCCTTCTCCCCATCCTTGTCTTTGATCACTTCAACGTGGCACCTTTCCCTGCACTGGTATGTGCTGAGCAGAGAGCACTGGGCCGTCGCTAGGTTCCATCCTTCCTACGCTCCATGTCACCCTGCCGTTAGCCCTGTTGCCCCCTCTGGAAGGGAACCAAACTGCCTTCTTCTATGCTTATTTCTTCCTCCTCGTCATATTGGCTCAGTTGCCAGCCAATCACAAGCTCTTGTTCAGGTAGACACTTAGAGGAAAACCATCCCAGATGAGACAAAGGCCCTGAGGAAGCAGCATTGCTAGCCTTTTGATGAATAGCAATGATACCAATACAGCAAGAGCGAAGCACAGGGAGCATTGAAGATAGGAGTCAGTAAGAGATAGGCAGGAGCCAGATTGTATCAGTTACCTGTTGCCGCAGTAATGCTACATAACAACAAACACAAAATCTCAGAGGTGTGCAACAATAAACACTATTTATCCCACAAGTCTGCAAGGTTCATCTGTTCTAGATTGAACTTGTTTATGAAACACATGAATCTCTAGTGCAACTGATCTATATAGCTCTTGATTTGGACTCTGCTATGAGGTACCAGAAAAGAGCAGAGGCCAGCTGGGAGCATTAGCAGAAGTGGCTCCACCAGGGGATTTTTATAAACTCTCCTCAGCCTCTCCCAAAAGAACAGAAAGTCCCCAAAAGTTTCTTTCGGTTAGTACTAGGTTGGCTAGTTAACTCTTTGCGTCTTAGCTGAGCATGCTCATATGTTCTTGGTTGGATGGCTGTTGTTGTGGCCCTAATTGGGATGGTTAAAGAAATTCCATTGCATTCCACATAATTCTTGCCACATCCAGGGACCAGTGATCTCCCCTAGACATGTATAGCAAAGATAGAAAGCAGGAATGTAAGCAAAACCATGTATGGTTCCCTAGAGCCTTGCCTCCAAAATGGCATGTTGGCATGGCTGTTACATTCTACTACTGAAGAAAAAAAGTCAGGGTTTTCCTAGATTATCGGTGTATAAATGCACTCCTCTTTGCTCAAAAGCAATGTGTAGGTACATGGAAAAGGCCCGAGGGAGAGGGATGACAAATTGGAATCTCTAATGCAACTGATCTACATATAGATCAGTTGGGGTAAAGACAGATTTTGGACCTTATCCTAATCTATAAAATTGCAGCATTTTGCGTTGTATTGAGATATGTTTTACAGTTCTAATTGTTTCATCTTACTAAACATTCCATGTTTACCTGTGGGGAAAATATGTATTCTGGCAACAGTTTCAGTAGCATGTCAAACAAATGCAGAATACAGTTAGTATAGTAGAGTATTTGATAGGTTGACAGTTAAGTGACTTTGTTTTTGGTTTTGGCATTTTGTTCTTGGTTCACTGGTTTATCAGTTACTGATAAAACCTCCAACTGTAATGAGGAGTTTTCCTATTTCTTGGATTTGTGCTGGATAAACCTTCATATGTTTGAAGTTTTCCACTGAATATAGAAGTTTGTTTTAACTGTTGTTTTTTCTTAGCACTTTAAAAATTATGTTCTGTTGTTTTGTTGCCTCCATTTTTTTTTCTGATGAAAAGTCAGCAGGATGTTTTCCCCTGAACATAATATAACCTGTTTTTATCTGATTTCTTTTGAGATTTTTCTCTTTGTTTTAGAAGTTTGACTCCTATAGGTCTAGTTTCTTTTTCCTTGAACTTATCTTTCAGATTCACTGAGTTTCTTGGGTTTCCTCCATTTTTGTTAGTACACATATACATATGTGTGTGTATGATACACAGTTGTTACACTGAGCTTGAGAATTTTGTGCATGTATCCACTGCAAAACCTTCACATTCTTTTCTCCTCCCCTCTTTATGCCTACCTGCCCCTTCCATTATCCTCTCTGACTCCAACATCTCACCTAGTTGACCCTAATCTTATTTGTATTCTGGATTTCTCATATTAGGGAAATCAAGCAATATTTAACTTTCTGAGTCTGACTCACTTCAGTTGTTAGTTGTTGCTGCTCTAAATGTGAGTATACGTGTATCTCTGTTAGATCTTGCTTTTAGCTCTTCTGGAAAGATACCCAGAAGAAGTATTGCTGGGTCAAATGGGATACCTATTTTCAGTTTTTTGAGAAATTTCCATACTGCTTTCCATATTGGTTGTACCAGTTTACATTTCCACCAGCAGTATAAAAAGGTTCCTTTTTCCCCACAACTCCACCAGCATCTACTGTTGTTTGAGTTCTTGATATATGGCATTTTCACTAGGGTAAGATGATATCTCAGTGTTGTTTTGATGTACATTTCTCTAATGCCTAAGGATGTTGAACATTTTTTCATGTATTTGCTGGCCATTTGTACTTCTTCATCTGAGAACTGTCTATTCATTTCAATTGCCCATTTTTTAATTGGGTCTTTGATTTTGAAAGCAGATGGCATTACAATTTCAGACAGCAAGTTGTATTATAAAAGGACAATGATTTAAAAATATGGTATTGGCATTAAAACAAACGGTTGACCAATGGAACAGAACTGAGAATGCAGAGAACTCAAGCACCCTGGACCACATGGTTTTTGACAAAAGAGCCAAAACAATATACAGGGAAAAAGATAGCCTCTTCAATAAATGGTGCCGGAAGAACTTATCCAATGCAGAAGAATGAATCTAGACACACACCTATCGCCATGTACTAAAATAAGATCAAAGTGGATCAAAGATCTAGATATTAAAGCTGAAACCTGTAAGACAAAACAGGTATACATCTTAAAGAAATAGGCATTAGCAAAAACTCAAGGAAATCACCCCAGAATCAACAAATAGGATTATATCAAATTAAAAAGCTTCTTCACTACCAAAGAAACAATTACCAGAATGAAGAAAAAACCAACCGAATGGGGAAATATTTTTACCCCCTGTACCTGAGATAGGAGGCTAATAACTAGAATGCATGAAGAACTCAAGAAAAACGGACTCCTCAAAATCAAGTTGATATTGTCATCGAATTGGGAAATAGTCACCTGTTGTTTCTCTAAATATGTCTTGCTTTTCTTTTGCTTCACTTTCCCTCACTCTCCTTTTAGCACTCCAGCCACTCGGTGTTGGGCTGTTCTCTGTATTTTTTACACATCTATTAGGCACTGGTCTGCTCACTTAACCTTCTTGCTTTGTGTTCTAAATATTGGATAATTTTTGTGGATCTCTTTACAACTTCATTACCACTTTCTTCTGCATTATCCAACCAGCCTTTAAGCTGGTATAGTAGATTTTTCTACCCAGATATTACCCGTTTTGATTTCACAATAGTTCACATTTTTCTTCTGAGATCATCACTGATGTACTCATTACTTCTATCTTTATATTTTAATTTTCCAGCATATTTTACATCTGCTATAAAGTACTTGCTTCTTAACTCCAGTGCTTGCATAATTTGAAGGTTTGTCTCTATATATTACCTTTTTTTTCCTGTAGTTCATGCTTTCCAGCTATATCTAGTATCTAATGGTTTTTATTAAATGCTGGACCTAAGTACTACATTATTCAAAGTCTGGATTATTCTACAAATGGTATTCGATTTTATTTAGTAAGACAGTTAAAGTCTTGTGAGTCTTGGTTTTGTACTTGCTTTGATGGATAATTGTTTACTTTGTTCTTAGTTTCAAGGCTATGGTTATTATTCTAGGACACCATTCTTACTGAGAAAACATGCTTGTTTTTCTGAAGTCTCAACTGAACACCTGACTTCAGATTTAGATGAACCAAATTCCACTGCTTTTTAGCATGGTATAATCTAATTATCTTTGTTTCTTAACTTTACAACAGCTGGTCATTGAAAGTCTCATCTTGAAATGTAAGTCACCCTTCAGCCATAGACCTGAGGGAAGTATCTACGTAGACTGCTCTCTTTCTCTCTCTCTCTCTCTCTCTCTCTCTCTCTCTCTCTCTCTCTCTCTCTCTCTAGTTCCTTGCTTTCTATTCCACTACCTTAAAAATTCCAGCCATTTTAGCAACATCCAAAGTCCCATCTCTAGTTTCTCAACTCAGTAAGACTGCTCTTTTCTGCTTAGACTTTACTCCCTTGCATTTCAAATGAGAAAGGACCTTCAGGCAGAAAGTCACGGAGCACATAGAGCTCGCCTCTTCTGTTACGTCCCTTCAGAGATCCCAGCCCTTTGATTCTTTTCACCCAATGATTGACTCCTATTATGCTCATGGGGCCAGGTATTCTATTGTAATCACCATTATGTATTTTGAAAGTGATTTGGGGGTGTTTTATAGAGAGAAACATTGTTTTGTTTTGGTTCGTTTTCAGACCCATACATAATATTATCTGATGGAATCACAGTCTACATGTGAGACTCTTCTCTTAACTATACATGTGTGTTTCTGATAATATAGCAGATCACATGAGCCAGAATTTTCTTGCTTAAGGTGCATTTTCCTTTAAAGTCTGTGTGTGTGTTTATGTGTGTCTGTGTCTTGTGTGTGTGTGTACTCTGAGTCATGATATAAGTCAGACATTAGGTAGCTGTGTTATAAAGCAGGCATAGCAAGATGGTCTGAACTTCTTGTTGTCCATAAATTGGCCATCATTTTTTTCTTTGTCCTCAGCTTCATCTGTGCCATAGGCATATCAAACCTAGGATTAGTTTGTCCTGTACTTTTAGGGGGAATTATAAGTCTTCTACACCACAAATAAGTTATTTGGTGGAAACGCTTTGTAGACTAGGAAGAACTATGCAAATATAGGCATCATCATTCTCTTACTTTTTCTCAATTCCATTTCTAATGCCTTCTCCATTTATAACTCAATATTCTCATGTATAGTTGTATTCATTTTCTGTTACTGTATAGTGTCTTAAAATGTAAACATTTATTACCTCAGATTTTTTTTCAGAGCCAAAATTTGAAAACACCTTAGCTGAGTGTTTTAGACTCAGACCTTCCTATGAGATTGTAGTCCGATACCAGCTAGAGTTATATTCACTGGAAGGCCTGACAGGGCCGGGAACATTCACTTCCACACTGGCAAAAGGCCTAAATTCCCTTCTAGCTATAGGTAGGCTTGGTTGTAACAAGTAGCTGTCTCAACAGAACTCCCTGAATCTCCTTACAACAAGGCAGCCACCTTCCCTCAGAGCAGGTGATCCAAAAAGAGGAAGTAATGCTACCCTTTTGTGACCTAAATTTGGATATTATATACTATTACTTGATTACTTTGCCACAGTTTATTCATTGGAAATAAGTTATTAAGTATAGCCCACAACCGATATGGAGGAAAATTTGGTTCTATCTTTTAAAGAGAGGAAAATCAAAGAATTTGTTGATAATGCATGTTGTTATGCTTTGGATCCAGGATGTTAACCAAAAGTCTCATGTATTCAGAGGAGGCCTCTCAGAAGGCGATTGGATTGTGATGGTGCCATACTAGTTGCTGGATGTTTAAACTCATGGTCATGAGTTTATAGCTGAATGTTGTTAATAAAAGGTGAGGTCTAGTTGGAAGACACAGGTCATAAAAGACATGACCTGGAGAGACATGTTCTTGTCTCAGCCTCTTCGCCCTTTCCCAGTCTCTTCCTCTTTTTCTGCTATCTAGCCACCGTGAGTTAAGCAGCCTTCCTACCTTCAGAGCCAAGCAAACTGAACTAAACCCTCCAAAACCGTGAACCAAAATAAACCTCTTCTCCTTTAATTTGAGGGTCAGAGATCTTGTCCTAGTAATGGGAAAGCTAATTAATACAACCCAAAAGCCACTACAATGTTGTATTGCATTTTTTGTGCACCAAACAACTTACTTTCCCTGGATTAACATAGATCTACTAGATAGATGAAATCATCTGAATTGGGCTCTTTTTCCATAGTTAAACCAAAAAGTCAGTTATTCCCATCTGATAGTATAGGGTATCCATGGGCTATCTAGAGGCACCAGTAATGTCTTCAGGTGGTCCTAACAGTTTTAGCCATCCCTTGCTAGATGTATATTTCTTATATTTTCTCCTTACATGTGTTTTTTCTGCTGACGATACTTCTTGGGAACATTTATGAATTTATCTCATCTGGAAAAGGTGAGAATATTTGTATAAAATGCTTGTAATGTAGAGACTAGAAATAAATGGTTTACCTTTTAAAATGTAATCTATAAAAAACTCTCCTTTGCTCTTCAAGTACACTATAATCCCTCTTCAAAATCTAGAAGTCTTTCTCTTCAGGGGCACAGAATTTTGGTCTCTCTTTGGTAATTAGAAAACCAAGGCAGTGAACTTGAAATTATTTTGTAAGTGTACTTCATATTAGAGAGACATGATAAGGTGAAAATAATGCAAAAACACAAAAACCTATTTGCACATACTACCTGAAAGTGCTTGGAAACCCCACGAAGGGCTCCATGGATTTGGTATGATGATTGTTTGTCTTTGTTAGCATTCTACTCAGCATGTACTGACATTAATATTAAATATGAATTCTTGAGGAATAAAAAGGCGAAAATCTTCCCTCTCGCACTTAATCCATCGAATCCCCTTGAATTGATGAGCAGTCTCATGTGATTATCCCAGAGCAGTCCACCCAGCTCGCTTGACAAAGGCCTTGTATTTGAATATTGGCAGAGGAGTGTATTTACCTTTGCTTAGTTCTTTTTCATTAAAGTTAATGCAGCAAACAATCTCTCCTCGCTGGAGTGTCAAGTTTTCACTGGCTTCTGGTCAGAGGCTTTTGTTTTCTCTCAGGTTTTCCAATAAGCCCCAAAGAGATACAATCCTAAATTTCTTTCTGTGGGGTAAGGGGTTGAGGGGGTGGAGGAGGCTCAGTCTGAGAATGTCACCAATGAGAAAGCTACCCACTTTCTAGGGTTCCCAGTCAGTTCTGAGGCTCTGGTCTAGTTCCTTGTTTAAAAGGAAACAAGATACCAAATGACCCAGTCATTTTAAATGTTCCCAGAAATAGAGGAAAATGAAGGTGCCAGAAATTCTGCATACATCAAACATGCTGCTTCTTAGAGATTCATGAATCCCCAAGTTCCACGTACAGCTGTAAAATGTGAGGCTGAGCTTCATGGCAGAAAGCCATAATCTGGGAACTTCGGTTTTTGGATCCTGTGCTTGCTCCAATACGTATATCACTTTCCCTCTGGAATAAAGGGACTTTAAACAAGAAATATGGCCCATGATAGAGAAAAACGCCACCAAGTTCCAGATTCTACTTCTGATGGCTGTCACGTTCATTGTCCTTGAGGGGCAAGCTGATCTCTACTTCAGGATAATCCAGATAGATTAATGCCACCTGCTGCCCTCTGCCCATCTGGACCCTCCTGGGGCTGCTCTCTGAGCTGCCTCATCACAGACCTGCCCTGTGCTAGGGAGATGCAAAGGCCGCCCTCCCTTGGCACAGTTATCTTCAACCCCCAGTGCACAAGCAGAGCACACACAAGACCAACTCATTTATTTCTACTCATTTATTGATGGCCTTTCATAACCACATTATTAAGTCATCAATAACTTCAGAGAAATAAATGAATGGATCCAGAACTGGGCCAACAGATATTTAAGATATATACTGAAAATTTTTAACTAGGATCAGCAGAAAACTCAATGCCGGGTCATCAGTAAAAATTCCCCCGCCTGGCAAAAGATATTCCACATTTTTTATTCTAATTGGAACTTAGTTTATTTCTCTACAAAATAGTGAAATGAATAACCTCTCTAGTCACTCAGGTAAAATAAAGTTATTTTTAAAAAGATTACATGTGGTAATATTTTTCCAAAGTACTCCTGAAATAGCATTGCTCCCATCAGCTAACAAAAAGATATCCCTGGAAGTTTTTGCCGGAAATAGAATATAAACCCTTTTGGGAGTGCTTGTAAGTTCCAATATACTTCCTTCAGGAAATAAAATAAAAGGAGAGGGAAGAGAGAAAGAAATGCAAGAAAAATTTCTGAGACCTTAGAAAACCTTTGAAACCCATAACTAAAAGTCTAGACAAATTCCTAACACTGAAGCTACATTTCTATGAGGAGACTTTACAAGCCATAAGCAAGCCATAAGCGTATCTTCACTGTGTTCTGGAGTATGTGTAGCTACTCCATCTGAGTGTCTCTGAGCTCTCCAGTATCCTGACCACATCACCCTATTTATCATTGATACACCTTTGCCAGCCTTAGAAATCAGCCAAGTAAATTTTCCTAGTTTATTTTACAAACAATAAAACTATAGTACAATGAGACAATTATATTAGAATGTCTGTGCTTTCCAAAGTTTAAAAACTGCATGAAATGCTGTAGGGAAAAAAAAAAAAAAAAGCCCTCATCTTTGGAGTCTGGCGGTCTCAGACTCTTTCTGGCTCTTTTACTCTCCATGAACCCACCTCTTCTATGGGCCCCTGCAGGTGCTCCTGTGCAAATCGCATACAATTCAACCTACCTTGATGGATTGTGGTGAGAGTTGAAAAATAATGACCGAAAATAATGAATGACTAGATAATACTAATGAGCACTCAATACCTGGGAACTGTCGCTTTTGCAAACGTCCCTCAGCTGGTCTGCTGCAGGGTGGACACTTAGCTCCTAACTGTGAGTAGAGCTCACTATGTCACCTATACATTTAAAAATAAACACAAAGGAAAGTTTCAGCAATCTTCCTTAGCAATTTCATCCTATGACTATCTTTCCATCAGTAGGTATGATCAGCTATCAAAATCACCTCTTCCTGTTGATAGATGGTGATCTGTCAGTCTGTATTGCTCATAAACAAAACAAAGGTAGAGGAGAGGTGGAAGGGAAAAGGAAAGTCTCCACTGTTGGCCCAGAGCTTTTTCTAGTGAGTTTAGTTCAACCAGAGCAGTTTTGTCAGCCAGCCGAAGTCCAACATGCAGTTGGAGATGAGGGCTTAAGAACAACTTGCACATGTTCCAAATGATGAAGAAAAACACTATGTGCCACGGTGACTTGGCAAATCTGACAGGTTTGGTGGAGCAGAAATAGGAAAGTGTGCAAGGAAGTGTGGAAGTTGAGCCAGTTTTCATTGTGGTGGGAAATGAGTAAATTGTAGCTCTACACAGGAAGGCACGGAGTCTTCAGTGCTATCCAACACAGAGATCTTCGGAACTCTGCCATCCAGGAAAGTAGAACCAGTGTCCCACGGTGAGGACTGAAAACAAGGACTGTGTTTCATAGTGAAGTAAGTTTGAGATACATGTCCCTCTTGAAAATTTGCAATGTTCACTTGTAGTTTCCCAGAAGCCCAACAGTATCTAAGAAGCCATTTAACTATGTCCAACCATCCTTTCCTAAGTGATTGGCACTGAATTTCCACCAGTATATGGGAACACTGCCATGGGAAGGAATATAACTGGGAAATGAGACAGTCTGAAAAATCAGAAGTCATAACAGTGAGAAGGGCAATAAGGAATTAGAGTTTCAATTCACTGAGTCCGCTTCAACCATTTTAGACACTTGATAAATTGCCAATTAAAGGTGGGTCATATTTTCCTTGTTTGTACTCCCATTTCATTTTGGGTTGGAAGACAGAACTGCAACATCTGCTGGTACATACGTTTCACAGGGCAGAATATGGCCTTTTGTATCCAGCCAGGTATCATTAACCAATAATGGTAATAACTTGGAAAGGCAGAGAGAGAGAAAGAAAGAGGAGCTGGAGAAATGGCACAGTGGTTAAAGCACTTGCCTAGCAAGCACAAGGCTCTGGGTTCAATTCACCAGCACCACATAAGCTGCATATGGTGGCACACGTCTGTAATCACACCATTTGGGAGGCTGAAGCAGAAGGATTGCCTCCAGTCCAAGGCTAGTCTGGGCTCCATAGTGAGTTCAGGACCAGCTTGGGGTACAGGGAAGATCCTGTCCTGAAAGAAAAGAAACAAAGAAAGAAGAGACAAGTAAAGGAAGAAGAGCGGAGAAAAGGAAAGAAACAAAAAGAAAAGAAAGAGCAAACCAGTGTGGGCTTCTCTAAGGGCTGACTTTTGTGCAGCAAAATGCTTTTCATTGTCTTTCATGCAACATCACGTCCTCAGAAGAATGCTGGCATCATTACCGGACTGCTGCCTCCTGGCACAATGGAGAATGGAGACTACAGGATCAGACAAAGCAAAGTCCACATCATGAGATGAATGAATGCCTTTGACAGTGAAGTTAATCATGATTGAAATTAGAGTCCACTGTGCTTAATGAGATACACATAAAATGCTAGATACACACAAAAGTGTTACTGAACATCTTCCCACACTACTAATTTCTTAATCACTTCTCTCCAAAGTTCACAAAAATACAAACATCATTCAATATTTCACTTTTTTTGTATTGGAGATAAAACCCAGGACTTTCACATTGAGATCCAACCCCAATCTATGTTTTATTTTTATTTCAAGACTGGGTCTTGTCAATTAGCTATCATAAATTGCCCAATCTGAGCTTGAATTTGGGATCCTCCTGCATCAGCCTCCATGAATGCTGAGATTGCAGGCCTGTGCCACCAAGCCAGGTTTCCTTTTTCTTACCTTTTCACTGTTTGTTCTCCTCTAAGAACAAAAAAAAATTATTTTCTCTTTCTCTTTTGTCTTTAATTCCTTTTCCTCCTTCCTTCCTTAATGGCCCTTAGGTTTGGAGGTAAAGGGGAGAAAAGCAGACTCAATTACAAGCTTTCCATCAGAAAAATCTCTCTGAGAACTAGTCATGATCTAAACAAGAAGACATCAGAACCAACTACATCCCTTGATATGGAACTACCAGAGAGAATATGAGTGAAAACTAAAATAACAACTATTAGTCTGTTAGCATTTCTTTAGCCTTGACCTTTGGGTAATCCATAAATAAATGCCATCCAAGTTTGACAGAAGTAAACCATAAAATTCTCACAACAGCAAACTGACAGAAATACCATTTTTATTGATGTCAAGAAGTGTCATTTCTCGGCTATTTTGATACAATTAGGATTATTTTTTTTTAAAGCCAATGTTGCATTATGACAGAATCTCATCCATACAGCCAGATCTATGAGCTAATTTGCTTAGTAGCTGCTTCAGCATTTAGATGGCAGTGCCTATCCTTAGGAGGGTCTTTGTATGTGTGTGTGTGTCTGGATGTGGTTAAATTTAATTTGGCTTGACATGTATGTTCACATTAAAATGCATTTGACTTTATCCAACGCCTTCCATTATGGTCTGTCCTCAGGAAGCAAAAACCTCGGATAAAAGTGCGACAAAGGCAGAGAGCGCGCGGCTCTTCAGGATGTGGTACGGCTTTGACCACAAGTATCCTTTTCTCGGGATGACCTGACGATCCTGCTGCACGCAGATAATTAGTAGCCTGAGCACCATCATCGGGGTATGCGCTCCTGCTCCTTGAGAAACGCGACAAGGTAAAGAAACTCACAGCCCAGCTTTCCAAAAGGAATGATTTTATAAAATCAAATAAATTGTGTAGTCCGTACTTAGGTATTACTAAGAGCTGACGTGAGATTTTTGAGTCAACAGTATTTGATATGTTTGCTACAATTCTCATATTTTCTCTTGCCAGATGATAAACAAAAAATCAGATAGTCTTGAAAAATTGATCCATTTTGCTGTTCTTTGTAAAGACCCTTTCGGCCAAGGAGCCCTGCCTGCCTGAGGGTGTTGTAGGAACTCCTCCCTAGCCTGTGGCCGGGTAAACTGTAAAAAAATAAATAAATAAATGAGAGAGTGAGGGAGGAGGAAAGAACGAACGGACGAAGAATGAATCCGGTCCATCAGAGTATAAAATAACAGTGCTTTTCTTCCAAGCAGCTTGTCTAAGCTTTTCCAATGAAGGGCAATTTTAAAATTATAGCAATCAGTGTAAACAGGGTAGCTCAGATACACCTGATCATGTGACTCCCCGGGCTGAGTGTCAGGCCGGGGGTGCTTTGCCCTTGTGAGTTGCAGTGAGCAGTCCAGTCGTTAATCCTAGGCCAAAGGGCCACAGAAAAAGGGGAGGACCGAGCCGCAAATTGAATGTGTTGGGTCTTAGTAGCTACTTTTTTCTCAGCCACAAATCCCTCTCCTTTCAGCGAGAAATGTCAGTCGTGGGTGATTTTAAGCCCCTGAGCAATGATTAAAGCCGCAACAAATCAGTAGAGGAAAAAGAAGAATTAAGAATAGAGAAAAGAAATTCAAAGTGTAGGTGAAGAAGAAGGGCTAAAACTGGAAAGGGACGGAGGAGGCGAAAGAAACAGGAAATTCACATCAGGACGCAAAGGAAAGCGATTTAAAGGAATGACTGTGAGAAGTAGGGGGAAAGAGTAAGAAACAAGCAAAAAGACTGCAGAGAGAAGTAAAAGTGAAACAATGTCTGAGTTAAAAGCAATTGCTTGAAATAGTGTGTTCTGGGACCACTAAATGGTGACGCCGAGGGGCAGAGGGTTGGCAGGTCACTGTTTGGTTTTCCTGTAGCTGTGTTGTCTGTGGCCAGATCTCACACCCTGCTCAGTCCCGTGTTGAAAGAAAATGATAAATCAGAAATGTGATAAAGGATTTTTTTCACAAGTCCCGACTGCTGTGAGGAAGACTTTCCAATGAAGGAAAAGAATGAAGTTTAAAAAATAAACTATCTCAAAGACAAAACATTGAAGGTTAGAGCTCACCCAAAATTTAACCTGAGATCAGTGACGTAAATTCAAATGATGTCATAATTTTAGCTCACTTTTCCGTACAGACTAGCACAACTAAAAGCAGATTTATATTCTCTGTAATATCTCCTCATGGTAATTTGTCCTCCTGAGCATTTATTCTAGAAATTACAGTTCTACTGTCATTGCACAAATATATTGTCACACAGACAGTGGAGTTTTTGTGCCCTGCTTAGGCTCTGAATTTATATCTATAGAGTAGCCAGCCAACCAACTTAACTCTGTGACCTCTTGATAAATCTTTATTTTTAGAGACAATTTATCCACTTGGCATTTATGTTCATTTTATTGTCCACCTAGAGCCCAGCTGATGTACCCTGTGGACCTCATAGGTTAAGCCATTGCCTGGATAGGAATGAACCCTTCCACATCCCAGGGTCGGGTTGCCTGACCTGGGCCAAAAAGATATTTTCATGAAGCTGAAAGAAAAGAACTGTGTAGTATGGAGCAGTTCAAGTTTAATTTAACTAAAAGCTTATCATGCAGATGAGGCATCATAAAGAATTATTAACTAAAGAAAACTAGAATAATAAATAAGCCCTCAAACACACCTACCTCAGCCAAAGTTCTTGAGAGAAACAGAACCAGCGGAAGTAATTTAAATATGCATATATGTATTATATATGGAAATTTATTTCAAGGAATTGACTTATAAAACTTGAAGGGTAGGTTCTCAGTCTGGAAACTCAGGCAAGAGCTGACTCTGCAACCTTGAAGCAGAATCCTCTCTTCCTCAGGAGGCTTCAGCAACTGATGGGACAAGGCCGACCCATATGATTAAGGATAATCCCCTTTACTTATACTCAACTGCAAATTTTAACCACATCTACAAAATGCCTTGAATAGCATCATCTAAATTAGGACTTAGTTAAATGATGGGGAGTGTAACCAAGTTGACACATAAAACTAGCCAGTAGAGTACCCAGTTCACACTCAGCTGGTACCCAATGTTCAGACCCAAAGAGAGAAAACCCCTGTCACCTCGTATTAAAAAAAAAAAAAAAATGTGGGTCACCATTTTGTTTTATTTTTCACAGCATAAGTAACTCCCACATACATACCCATATTTTTTTATAAAACCTACAGGGAAAAAAATCATAAAAATTAAAATTCAATGAGAATAAACAGTGAACAAGCACCATTTGCATGCTTAACAGTTAGCATTTCATTTCACTCCCCCAGCTCTGCGGGAGGCTGGAAAGGTCTGGAGAGTAAATGCGGCACAAATGGACCACTGGTCGGGTCGGCTTCTGTGCGACAACCAAGGTCCTTGTTCAGGCGCATAGTTGGAAACCCACAGTGCCAAAATTGATGATTAATTAGAATTTTATTGTGAGTCAATGTGGGTAGCCATTGTGAGTCATGCAGTACAGAGAAGAAACTGAGAAGTGGAAAGGGGGAGAAAAAGAAACATATGTTCCTAAGCACAGATACTGGAGCTTTGCATGGTGTTTATGTAAGCTTTATAGCCACTTTTTTGTTTTATTTAATCCTTACAACATCCTCTTTGTGGTGGAAAAACCAACTCTCAGGTAACTTACATAAATGTCTTAAGTTTTCACAGCTAGTAAGACTTAATTCCATGTTTTAAGCCTACATGTATCTCATTCCAAAGTCCGTAAGTGTCCATGGTTAACAACTTATATCCAGTGTGTCTTATTCTACCTGTACAATTTCATATTTCAATATATGCACAAAGTCAGCCTTTAAGCAAGGAATAAGTATGGTTTCTTACATTATATAGTGCAGAGCTTACAGCTGCTACCAAGATGCATTAACAACACACGGGTGACAATCAGGGAAGGGTGTGAGCTGACCTCCCAGAGTCCACTATCTTGAAGAAGTACCCAAGTTTCTAAATCATATCCTGAATTTCTCAGAAGCAGAAATTAGATGTTCTAAAGATTCCAAAAGTGATCTGTTCAGTCTTATCAGAGATAAACTCCTTCTAGCCCAACACAAACGAAGCTGAAGTATGAAAAGACATGAGGTTCTTACCACATCCCCACTGGAAGAAATTTCTTTTCTCAGCCCAGAGAAGGCTCCACCCACAGTCTGGTCCCCTGTTCTTCTCCTGTCTTACTCTGACTCCTGGCTCATTCTGTTCCAGCCCCCCAGCATTCCTCAGACATACCAAGCCCATGTCTGCATCCCAGGCTTTGCATTGGCTCTTCCTTGAGAGAGTAAACACCACTGCCCTTCCCCTCTTTCATTCAGCTTCTAGGGGAGATCCTTCTAGCTCCATATTTAAATTAGCAGTCCCCACAGGCGCCCTTGCTCAGTGCAACCCTGCTTTATCTTTTTACCATAAGGTTTAGCTCCACCTGAGAAGGCATGTACTTTGCTTTCTTGCCTCCTCTAGTGGGCTGTGTGCTTTCTGGGGACAGAAATTTGGGTATACATTTTGCTCACCATATGTCCTGAGGGCACAGGGCGGTGCCTGACAGGCAACTCTACACTCAAATAAATATTTGTTGAATGAATGAATGAATGAATGAATGAATCGTTAAGACAAGCAAGCAGAAAAGCAGTATGTTATATATACAGCCCCTTCATGTCAAGTATTGATGCCACAGGAAAAGCCAATTAATCATCTGAAAGCTGAGCAAGGCCACGCAGACAATATTAGTGTTTTCGCCCAGGCTACTCCCTGTCAGTCCCCAGCCTGGGGGCCCCAGGCCCTGGAGAGGGGTGTCCACACTCAGCTGCCTCACAGACATTCCTGTGCTGGGCCCTTCTTTCCTTAGTGCCCCAAGGCCCACAGAGAACAGGAAATGTTTACTTTTCCTCAATCTTTTGAAAACAAGCTCCAAAATTTTGAAGGTTGAATTTAATAGGAACCTTGATTAATAACCCTTCTAAGAGTTTACAGTTTCAAGGCTAAGTTTCCAATTATGGTAACATAGTTATCAATTTAATGCAAATGAAATTTGAAAAAAAAAAGGCTAAAAGTAGTGTGACCTCTTGAAGAAAATGTAAATGCCCAGGCATCGGATTCAGTACTTGCATTTGAGTACTGACCCAGTTCATGCAAGCCTGGCTCTGGCATAGAAGCTCTTCTGTGTGTGGGAGGCTGAATCCAGCATGCCTCACCAATTGTCTTGAATTTATTTGCACCAAACTCCAACTTTTAGAGGCCCCTATCATCCTCACTAACAATCTCCCTTAATGAGGAGGTTAGAAGCAGAAATTTATGTATCCTTATTCATATTTTAAGGCGCCAGATGAAATTATTTGCTCAGATTCACAGTGTTACGGCTGATGTGGGAATCTTGCTTTGCCTCATTCGTAGGTGACTAATGACCCTACTGGACTGTCAGCTTCCTAGAGTCCCATTCCATTCCGTCATTTGTCATGGCTCTCCTTAAGCATGTGTATATATTAGTCCTACAAATGTGAACGACACGGGATAAAAATGACCTTTTCCAAAATAAAAAGGGCAGCCTAAAATCATTTTTAGCCGTTCCCACATGCTGACATCAACTTAAAATGAGAATTTATCATGTATGGCCGACCTTTTTACAGAAGTGTAAATGATAACAATGGATTGACAAGTGGAAATAGAAGCAGAATTACATACGGAAGTGTGGATGAGGACTTTCTTCCCAGCACTGACTTATAACAAAGTGCCCGCTCAAGTGTCTCCCACAGAATGAAATCACCATGGTAGGATGTGTGGATGGTGGGCTCTCGCAGTTTCTATTTTAAAGACTCCAATGAGAGAGAGAGAGAGAGAGAGAGAGAGAGAGAGAGAGAGAGAGAGAATAGCAGCTACCAGACTCCCTCCTGTACCAAAGTGTGACAGGTTAGGACTCCACTCCAGGAAAAGTAAATGTGAGTATCAGGGTTGTTAAAAACAATACTTGGAACCAAGTATTTGATAGAACTGAATGTAATGGAATTGTAGTCTTAACAACAACAAAAAACCTTTCTCTGCTAAAACTTGACAGACTGTATTATATTCCACACAGTCACACTTACGTTGAATCATACATATGAATATTATGAGAAGCAATTTCCATTTTAAATGATGATCCCTGCGTTGCAAATCTTCTCTATTCTGACTAGTTGAAGTCCATGAATTATTTATTGGAGTAATCCTGTGGCCTTGTGAATGTCTTCAGTTTACCTCACAAAAAAAATCTCAGAGGAACCAGAAACATTAGTTTTGTGATCCCTGTTTCATAAGTGAGCTAGCTGAGACCAAAGAAGAGAAAAGATGTTTCACTTTGCCAATGGAGTCAGCAGCATTCCTACTGGAGAGAAGGGCAGCCTGTGTCTGCTGAGACACAGGCATCCTGGTTCAGGTGGTCTATCTGCTGAGTTCTGGTAGCATCATACATATGTGAAGCAACTGTTAAGTGGGCCTGCATGCAGTTGATCGTTTTAATGTGATAGCTTGGGTGGTTCAACAGAATCTTCACCAGCTTGGGGATCAGTTGTGTTTATTCTTATTAGCAAGCAGGGGACGTAACAGAGAAAATAAGTAATCCTTTGTTTAATGGATTCTTTAATGAGCATACTAAGTGCCAGGCAAAATGTCAGGGCCCAGCAGCAAACACAGCAGCCTGGTTGACCCTCATGAAGTCTTGCTTTTTGCTTCATTGATTTGTTTCATGGGCCCAATACCCTTTGAAATCACATGAGGAAGACACTCGCATGGCTAGAATTAAAACAGTGGGAGAGGGCAGATTCTTTAAGGGAACCATAAATTAAAATCACCTATAGCCCTCACTTGCAAAACATAATCAAACAACTCTCAAGTGGCTTCAGAAAACAATAAAATTTCAAAATATTTGAGATAGAAAGACTTCAGTTTTGTGAATGCTGTAGCTCCTTCCCTTGGAGGCTTCCTTCCAAGAGGGTACACAGGATAGTGTATCTGCTTCCCCTGGGAAGCCAACAACACAGAGGGACCAATCCTGCCGGCACACATTGGCTCAGCACCACTCCCACCCTCCACCCCCTCCCCCATAATGCACTGGCTGTTCTGCTTGGCTTCTAATCATCCTTCTCTTTACAGTACTGCTGTAGAAAGATCTGGTTGACTTAGAACCCAAGTAAAGAGAAGTGAAAATCTCCTGAAAGAAAATACCAGTTTTCCAGGCCCCAGTTCTCATGGCATTTGAGGGGGAATCAATGCAGGAGAATTTGCACAGTACCTGGCATGGGCTATTATTTGCTCAGATCTTAACATAGAGCTTCCTGACTTCATCCTTCTAATAAGGGAATCATATATACTATCCTCTGTTTTGACTGAATCTACTAGAAAAGTTGATGACTTAGTAGACAGCTTCACGCTGATAGTAAGTCATTCACAAGCCTTGCAGGACCAAAACATTTAAAGCATTCAGATACTGCAGCTTTCATAAGACCCCATTCCTGAATCATTGCAATACTTCCAAGTTGGAAAAAAACTTTCCTTGAGACCTGACTGTGACTGTAATTAAGACTTTGTGAATTGCAGTCTGAATAGGATGGATCCCCTTCTGTGATTATAAAAATTGTGTACCCCAAGATGGTAACTGAGTTTTCTGTCGTGAGCTCAGGATTCTACATGAGCCTTAGCATGCCTGCCTTATTTTGCCTTTTTCTTTTATTAAAAAAAATCATAGTTTTTATGTTAAATGAGAATTCTTTCACATTTCATCTTCACAATAAATAAACAAAATAAAAATCTGGATTTACACAAACAAGAAATTAGAAGATATTTCCTCTTCTTGTATGGAAAGAAGCCATAAGATAAATTCCTTTAAATATAATTCAAATATCTACTATTTTCTTAATGCAAATACTATATTAAACTTTCCTAACTCACTCACTAACTTATTATATTCATTGAGAACCTGCCTGTCAGGAGTTATTCTGGGCAATAGAGATATAGTGAGGGACAAATTCTCATACCACTATGGTCAACATACCCATACAGTTCTGCTTTTGAATTTCTGACTTACAGATGTTTTCAGAAACCTATATATATATATATAGAGAGAGAGAGAGAGAATAAAAATAAAAAATGCTTCCTTAGAATTCCACTGTTGGTTTTTATCAAACAGAAGAAAGTCTGGTGTAGTCGTTAGAGATTATTGATTTCCTGTTATGGTATATCTACTTCTAGTTGTATAACATTAGGAAAGTTACTTCGCTTTTATGTACTGCAGTTTCTCATCTGAAAAGGTGGATAACAGAAGTCCCTTTCTCAGACATCTGTATTGACGATTAAGTGAATTATCACGAGTTCTTATAACAGTGCTCAATAAATATTAGAGTTATGTTCTCATTACTACCTATTCATATACACGTGAGAGACATCATGGATTGCATTTAATATTCATTGCCACTTGCCATCTGTGAGTGAGATCAATTTCCATTATTTCATATTCTGCTAATACTTGTTTTAGTTACAACAGCTGCATTTCCATATTATAAGAAAGCCTTTTCTGTAAACAGAAGGCTGCAAGTCAGGCACTATCCTGATTTGATCTCGAGTGTCTATATCTTAGACGTTAAGCTGTACTTTTGTGACCTGTGTGCTACATGTGGAGTTGTTTCATTTATGACTTTTCTTAGTTGTAATCCCATACACCCATAGTTATTTTTCTGGAAATTATCCCACAGATAGTAATTTTGACTTGACAGAGAAGTATAGCAATTTTTCAGTTCACAATGGAAGCAATACACGCCTTTGATGATAATTATTCCTCTTGTGCCCTCCAGTGATAAAGGAAATCTTTCAATTGCACCTTTCAGGGGAAGCTGTGGTGTTTTGTCATTAGCAACGTGATGATATATTGAAGGTTTCTAGCTCATTATTGAATCATTTTGTTAGAAAAAATGAAAAGGAAATAGCTGTCACCTTAATGTTTTTGGTTTTCAGTTTACTTTTAATATTACTTCCTTATGAGAAAAAGGATATTTTGCTTAAACAGTCTTTAATTGTTACTTAGTCACATGCTCTCAGCTATAGCAGCCAAAGTCTTTGCAAGCTGCCAACATCATGTGCTACCAGGGACAGGTCATCAGCATGAACTGTGGCCACTGGCTGCACATATGATCACCCAACAGTACAACAGGGTCCTGCATCTACCTTGCAGATAGCAGCCTTGTCTACTTGCAAGGCTGCCGTATGCCCCACGCAAACATGTTGGGCAGGCAAGGTCCTGCCTTTGTGAAGGTTGAATTCACAGGTTAGGTGGTGGTGATATCTTCTCTAGGCATGTCAAGCTGCCTCATAAATAGGAACAGGCAAAGAGGTTGAGTGCACCGATGGTTAATGGAAGAAGAGCTGTTGGAGAAATGCGTATTTTCTCCCTCAGTCATAGGGGAAGGAGCTTTTGCAGGAACTGGGATTTTCTGATATGAAGCTAAATAATGCAAAAAGAGGGAGAGAATTCTGAGCAGAGAGAATGATGGGGGGAGGGGCTGTATGACAAGTGTGGGGTGAATGGATGAAAGGCAGCCTGAGTAAGCCAGCCTGAAAGATAGTTAGGAGAAAGAACAGAAGAGAGGATTTTCCCTCGAGACTGTAGGTAAGCCCTTGAAGCAAAGTAGGAAGCTCTTATTCTTGATGTCTAATATATTCAGAGCTCTCAGTACGAATTTTATATTTTTTGGTAGCTCAGATGGCTAAAGATGAAGTGATGAGTCACAGGTTAAAATATCCTTTAATGTTTCCTTTCTGCCACAAATCGGATCATCCCTGTGACAGTCAATTATCAAGTACTTACACATTAAATGGTTCCAAAATAGGATTTAGTTTTAGTATTTCTTCTACAACCAAAAAAAAAAGTTCGTTTACGTTTTCTTCATTGTTTTCAATGAATTTAATTGTATGTGCTTTTCTCCTGGGGGAAAGGGGGAGAAGCTATATGCTTCCTATCTCCTCCTCAATAAGACATAGAGGTAACTGAGAAATAAATTGCCCTCATGCCACCAACATGCCACTGAGGTAAACACAACAACCACCTAAGATCTAAGAACTGCCACAAAACTGTGAGCAAAAAAGTGCTACCATAGTCTGGTCAGGCTGCCACAACAAAATAGCTTAGAGTGAGGGCTTAGAAGCAACAGAAACTTACTTCTGCCAATTCTGGAGGCTGAGAAGCCCAAGATCAAGGTACCAGCAAGTTCAGTGTCCGGTAAGGACCTGATTCTGGCAGGGTTCTCAGAAACACCTTTGTGCTGCATCCTCCTGTGGAAGAAGGGGCAAACAAGTCCCCCTAAGCCTTAAACCCCCTGTTGAGAGCAGCACCCTCCACACTTAATCACCTCCCAGTCACCTTCCCCACGTCCTCATGCCATCCCCTTGGAGATTAGGTTTCAATATGTAAATGTTGAAAGACACAAACATTCAGGCACAACAAGAGTTCTGAAAGCCAGAGAGGTATACAACTAACTAAGCAGCTTCGGAGAACCAGGAAGGCCCAGAGAGAACTTTGGAATGATGGGGAAACAGGCAGAAGCTATAAGGAACACGGTGGAAGGTGGTGGGGGCCCGGGCGGGAGGGCTGTCTGGCAACGAAAACAGAAGCACAAGCAAGGTGTGGAACATTTGGACGTTGACGAGCTTTCAGCTTAGCTGGTTGATATGAAACTGGAGAATTATCATACATACAGATTGTCAGGATCTGGTATGTCAGAGTCAAGAAAATGGCTTTGATTTCTTGACTTGCAATAGACCATTGCAGCACTTTAAGCACAGAGGTACACCATGCAGTTTGTGGTAATGAAAAGAATTAGTAACCAGGTGGAAAGTGATGTGACAGAGAGAACAATAAACTGAAAATGATCCAGGACAGTTGCTCCCAAAACTCCCACCAGTTCTATGTGCAGATAAAAATGAAGACAGAAATGTTCTCATTCTACCCAGCACATGCTGAGTGTTCTGAGATATGAATGTATTAACATATAAAAGTATCCTTTCATTTAGACATTGGTTCTTAAATTTCCACTAGTGAAATGATCAAGGGGCACAATTAGCATATTCAGGGTCTTTCAGAAGGTTGCCAGCTGAAGTCTCAGTTTATCTTCTGGTCAGCTATCCATAGTCACAAACTGGAGAATTCCTGATAAGGTTTTAACTCATCTAACAGAAAATGTTTAAATTAAAATCTACTTTGAAAGAGAAAGCTGTGTTTTGTTTCTAAACTGGTAAGACTGAGACAGCCTTTTGCTAATAGTTGCTGAGCTGTGGGGCTTTCAGATGGAGGGGGAAGGAACAAGAGAGCTAAACTTTTCCAGCGGAAACAGACACATCCTGAAACCATTCCCTTTGACATCCCTTGAAGCCATTTCCTTGAAATTCCTTGAAATCCACCAGTGTATTGGGTTTCACTAACCTGTTGCCCATAAACATAGCCAGAACAGATTTTAAGTTCATGCAGGATGCCAGGTGGATCTATTCCTAATCCTGTTACATGTGTTTAGTAGCTAGAACAGAGAAGTCTGTAAGAGTTTCCTCAATTTTCCCAGCAACTGCGAATACCTCTTCCCTTCTCCCTCAATCAGGCCGAACAATGAAAGTGGGCTGCAGGAGCCAAGCCCTTTGCCTTTCCTTAACTCAGCTCCATACAGAGTGTGACACTCCCAGGAATGGCATGCTAATGTCAGTATGACAGGTGGGTGACCGAGGCTGGCTGCATGCACGCAGACTCTGCGTGCTGAAGGAAGAAGGGACCCCCAGAGCTTTACAAACCGGCACCTCAGAACTTAAGCTTTTCCAGTAGTGCACCTTGTCTTTAACTAGCTTGACCATTTTTTCTCCATTTTTTTTTTTCTTTCATACTTTGTCTGAAGTCTTCGGGCCTTCTCTAAACTGAAATGTTCAGAAGACGAATATTATGGTAATTGGTAATTGTACAAGCACTTTGCAAACATCAAGTGCTTCATAAAGTTGAAACGGTACTAAATTCGGTGACAGGTTTATAGGCCTGAAGGCCCTCAGACTCACTGTGCAGATATAAGCAAAGAATTTTATTACATTTTTATTATTTCTAAATTCTAACTGATTTCCTGCTATATTCAAGATCATGATGAAGCCTAAGTCTCTTCTCAATCTACACATATGCTTTATTGAAAAAATCTTCCTCCCGACATCTTCACAGATCTCATTCTCTTGAAGCTGTGCCACAACAGAATGGATACTTCCCTCCCTGAGCATTAGCTGACTAAGCGCCCTTATCCTGGAATCCTGGGCCTCCTGGCCGGGGGAGCTGGTGCTGTGGGGCTGAGGCCCTTCCTTCCTGCCCCAACCTTCTGAGCTGTTTGTGTTTAGAACTACAGATTAAATCCCCTGGTGGACAAATCTTTCTTGCTGGCCCAATCTTTTGAAATCCTTCGAAAATGTTTTCAGACCATTTAGAAGAGATAAGATTTAAATCACACTTTTTCACACTTCATTCAGGACTCATGAATGGTTCCCAAAGTCAATTCAGTGGGTTTCTAAATGAATTTTTAGAAATAAATAAATGTGAGAGGCAAAATTTGAAGTCAGTATTATTCCATCACACTTGGTGATGATCAAGTCTTTATGTAAGAATTCTGAGGTCTTCTCCAGTAGCTGTGAGTGCTCAGCAAGTTAGGCACAGAGACATAGGATCTCCAAGAACACAGAACCGTGCTTTTGCTGGGTTTATTTTGAAAGAGTACAGAATTAGTGTTTTTGAGCAGGACTTTAACAAAAAGAAAGATTTTTAGGAGGAGAAACTGGAGGATGCCAGAGGAAAAATCAGATGAAGGATAAAGAAAGCCAACATGGATCTTGAGGTTCCAGTCCTGCTCTGATGAAGACTTTTCTCATCTGTAAAATGAGTATAACTAGATGTACCCTACGGAGAAACTATAATTAGCTAATGAAATAAGCAAGGACAGACACTTTGAGAACTAGCAAGTAGAGTAGCAAGCAAACACTAGATGTGCCTTTTATTTTTCTGGACAAAGCAGCCATTACCAGTAGTGGTGAGACGGAGCAAAGTATTATGCCCGGAGCACGAGAATGAGAAGTGCAGCCTGGCTGTTAGAGCAAAGATTAAAAAGCTTTGTTTAAGGAACTCTGTAAAGATTTTGAGAATCAGGTGATGTCTGGATTTGATCCAGTAGATAAGTGGAATCGGAGGGTCTGAGACACAGGAGTGACCAGAGTCTTGTTTTAGAAAGATTGATCTAACGGCATTGATTAGGGAGAAGCCATGAGGTTCTAAATTATAGGAGCTGCAATAGGAGCAGATGTCTGGGAAGTCTGGCCCCCAGTCCGTAGACTCTGATGCAGTATTACTGGGGCATTGAAGTTTCAGAGAAGAACTGAAACAAGTGCCTTTTGTAGGGAAGTGGAGCCCAGATGACCCCAGTTTCAGCTCTCATGACTGTACATCTGCCTGTGGCCATCACAGAAACAAGGCGGCAAGGAGACTTTCTCCTGGGGAGAAAATGAGGAAGGTGGTTTTCCACAGGTAGAATCCTGTTTGTGGAAACCTGCTTCTTTTTCTTTTTGACCCTGTTCTTGTTTACAGTAAATAAACCACATCCTCAGTCTTGCCCCAGTTCTCTAGCCCTCTGAATGAACTTGTTCTCTTTTTCCTATCTGTCATAGAGGAATGCTCCATAATTAATATCCTACCCAAAAGATGCAGAGCATTTATTTTAGTATTTTGTGCTAATTCAGTCTCATCAACTTGTCTTCCATCTGTAGACCTCACTTAAATTAATCCCCAGGCTAACTTGTGTTAACGAATACAGGACTGCTACTCCACTACCTACCAAGTTCAGTTCAGAAGTATTAGCCTGCAGCAGTACAGGGCAGCAATCAAATGACTTGGCTCAGTTCTTGGTCACTTATTCGTGTATGACATGGGGAATACTCTTTGAACACTTAGGCTTGATTTCCTAATCTGTAAAATGAGGATAATTACAATGATAATAGCAACTATCTTACAGGATTGTTGAAGGATTCTCACCATCACATTCAGCACAGAAATATACTCAGTTAAGAATGCTCATGCCACTTTAACTCAAGCCATGGGTTGATGGGTGCCCTCTTCTCCATAACCACAGTCCACAGCCTCTCCCTAGTTCCCTGGAAAGAGGCTTACCCAGGTTCCTCCTAAGGAAAGGAGCTTCCAGGTCTATCCAGTCAAGATCTGCCCTGGCAAATGACAAACCCTTCAGGCAAGTAATGCTTGTCTCGCTCAACACGGTTAAAAAATAGTGGGCTTAACTGAGAATCAACAGACATGGAGTTACTGCGTGCACATGACTTACGTCTCTCAGTAGCTAGGGGCATAGCATAGGAGGCGGGAAAGTGGGACCCTGTGGCTACAGTTAGCAGAGGCCTGCGAGGCAGCTGGCTTCTTTCAGACCCCTGATTAGAAAGATACTGGAGATCCCAGCTAGTCAGAAAATAAACTACCTGTTCCTTTTTTTAAATCATGAAATATGACTGCAAGCATTATTTACAAGCTTTTATTATTTAAATGAACAGAGTGTCCATTGTGAGAAAAGTTAGGTATTTTCCAACTAACCCAAAACCATTACTCAAAGAACATGTGGTGAGTGGGGCCCCAGAAGTCGCGCGTCCCAGACCAGCCAGCAACTCAAGCATTAAGTAAAAGAAATACTCATCCTTGTTCTTCAGCCACAAGAGCACCTTCCTAACCCAGAGTAATTTATCTATGCTTTCAAGAACACCTGAGGCCTTG
This sequence comes from Ctenodactylus gundi, assembly GCA_004027205.1. NCBI lineage: Eukaryota > Metazoa > Chordata > Mammalia > Rodentia > Ctenodactylidae > Ctenodactylus > Ctenodactylus gundi. The sequence goes on from PVKB01001393.1 coordinate 307,566, forward strand.
AGAACCCGTGATTCTTATGTCGCCTTTTCCATGTTTTTAATAGGTTTGGAAATTAGAGCTCTTTTTTTCTTTCCACCCAAAGCCATATTGCACAATGAAAGTGCTTTTAACAGCATCTTTCATGAGAATTTTCTCTCTTATCAGCCAAACTAAATCTACTTTTATTAAAAGGAGTATATGTCCTTCTACAGTTTTATGTAAAGAAAGAAAGACTTCTTTATAGAGATTCCTAGCTCTCTGTTACACCCTTGGAATCTATTTTCTAGAAATATGACACAGTTACCATGTTTTTATGCTTACAAATTCAACAAAATGCAATAGCTCTGCTTGATGACATAGAGTAAATAAAGGTATTTTCATAGGCTCCCAGGAAGTAAATAATTGACATATTAACTTCCTGTGAGTCAATCACAGGAAGAAAACATGAAAATGAAAGAAAGAAAGAAATGAGATAATATCCAGCCTGCTGCCATCAATAACTTTTGAACTTCCTATCTAACTCCAGCATAACTGGCTTTTACCTTCTTTCAGATAGAAACAAAGAAGCAATCTTGCCTCACTCCTGACAAGCCAGGAACTCTTTTTATGTGGCTCCTTCAATTGATCGGTACTTTACAAATACTTTTTCCTAAGTGCATGCCCTTCATCATCTTCGTTTTGGAAAAACCCTTTCAAGGAAGAGTGAGAAAGGGTGGCTCACCCGCAGGTTATCTGTCCTATATATCGCAAACATTTGGACAGAAGGGCTGAAAAGGCAGCTATCCTGAGTCAAATGGGATAGCTTTGTGTGAGAGGAGAGGTGATAGTGTGGTGGCCCTCCCGTCATGGCACAGAGCCAAATCATTTCTTTCTCTTTGCAAGTGAAAAAAACTGAGGCTTAGCAAAGCTAGGACTAAAACCCAGGGCATAGGACTCCCTCCCCTCTACAGGAGCCATTTCCCTGCCCTGTGCTTCATAAATCTAGACCTCGAAAAGTATAATTTCCAAATGATTTCTGGCTAAGCTGAAAATGCCTGCCTACATTTTCTTATGACAAATTTTCTTCACGAGAAGTTTGAACATTATTTTTATTTCTCTATCTATTTCCTTTGAATAATTTTCTTGGCTTTCCCTTTATCTTTCTCACCAGTTCATTTGTTAATGTGAACAAAACTATTCCTGCTCCTTTCCCCAAATCACCATCAGATTATGCTTTGCATGGAGCCTGTTCTCGATTAAAGTCTGAGGTGATGGGTTGCCATGCTTGTGAAAACCACTGAGCTGGAATACTACCGCATTTAATGATGAAATACAGTTTGAGTGTTTCTTGCTGAGAAAAATGTGCTCAGAGCTCACAGATTGGCACATTTTGGGGTTCTAGCTTCGGATTTGGATACTGTATGACTCTCTGGAGTTTAGGTTTGATCGGCTGTGGTGGGGGGACAGGATAGACTTCTACGTGCATCTGGGTGGGTCGTAGCTGAAGCGTGTCCACAGGGTCTAAGTCTTGTCCCTTGCCCCTTCCTCTTTGATATTGTCCCTCTGCTCCAGTCCCCAGCCATCACTGTGAACTAAGCATCTTCGTTCCACCATGTCATTCCACTGTTACGATTCTGCCTAGACCCAACCAACCACCAACTAAATCTCCTGACCGTGGGAGCCAAATGAAGCCTCTCCTCTTTTGAGCTGTGGTGTCAGGTATTGGGTTCAGCAGCTCCAGCAATGGAAAACTATATAGTATCTCCCCAAGTCCAAGTTCAGGTCCTTGAATTGTTAAATGTTTTTCATTTATTTGAGATAACTAGTAAAGAAGATTTTATTCTCTTTCATTTATTTCTCTGAAATTTCTAGTCATTTTCCTTTCTGGAAAGAGGGAAGAAAAATTAGATTCACCACTAGCCATGATATTACTTCTTGGTAAAGGCAAATGACAAATCATCTGGAAATTTTGTAAAATTTGACTATAAATTATTTTCTGTTTTTCTCTTGTGACCTACATAGTGCTGTATTTGTCTTTTTATTTTACAAGAGATTTTTAATAAAACAATAGGAGAAAGCAACATAGTACAGAAAAGGAAATGACACTTTAGAATGATTAAAGTTTATTTTTGTGGCATCAAGAATCAGTTGTCAGCTTTCATTTCTCTGAGAATAATGGAGAAATTAAATGAGATTTCTTTTTGAGTAAAATTATGGTTTCTATCTTCTCCCTTCATTGTTTTCCTCATCTGAACTACAGTTCTTTGTAGAGAATAATCTTCCTTTACCCTTAGCTAAATGGAAAGGGAACAGCATTTTTCTATAAATTTATTATGCTGAGAGAACTTCAACAAAGATGTAGGCAAAAATCTATATTCCATATAATCCTGGGCTTGTCTGAAATTTTTCTTTGTCTGTACTTGGGCCGTACTAAAAAATGGAGAAGAGAAAAAGCTGTTAAAATTGAACTTATTTCTCTTTTGTCTTTTAGCCTAGTCAAAAAGAAATTCTTTATATTCAGTGACTTTAAAGATTTATAACTTTGAGAAGTCACACATTTTTGTTCCTTTTAAAGAACAGCTGTATTAAAGGTGGCATGTGAATAATGAATGAGGCCTTCTTCAACCTGATAGGGATACCGATTCCCAATATTATCCTTTCTCCAGTTGTCTCTGTATCCAAGTATGACTTTATACACCATCATTTTAATAATACCATTGTAAACACTCCAAGTTCCATTCACTTTTTATCATACCCATATTACAAAACCCCAAGCTCTAATAAGCCCAACACTTTGTTTTATATCTGAATGGATGAACTCTGTTTGAAGATTACACACATGTAAGGACAGATTTCTTATAAATTATCAAGCATCAAGCTCAAATAGTCCCATACAACCCAACTATCCTACTTTACATCTCTCATCATTTTGATCCCCAATTACTTTTTCAAACTCACCTCTCCTTCATGAAATTCACAGCCTCCAACTTCCCTTCTAACTCTCAACCACTGATCTCCAGCCTACTTCCCACAAAATATGGAAATACTTTCTTTCTCTTTCCAGAGTCAACCATTCCTTCTCAATTAAATTCTTAGAAATGACCTTTAAACCGTTGTAAGTCTTAACCTTTTAACAATCCCATAATTCAAAGTTTCCAGTGGCTTCCCAACTCCTCATGTAACATCTTCTATAGCATTTTCTTCATAGTCAACTTTCTCAGAAAGATTGAACACCCTGTCTCCACTGGCTACTCCTCAACCCATCTATCTGTTTTCCCACTCACTTACTATCTGAGAGCGGCAGTGACTGCCCCTCTCCCGTACATGTCACTTCTCCTCTGCCACGTTGCTAGCAGCATGCAGCACTGTGGGCTGTTTCCTTCTTATGACAGTCATGCCTTCCCTGACACTACACTCTTTGGGTTTCCTCCTACTTCTCTAGGCAATATTTTCAGGCTCATCTTCCTTGATCTATTAGAGAAGATTCTACTAATTAAAGTTCTAATTAATTTGAGTTCTTTGCTTGGCCCTTTTCTCTTTTCACTCAGTTTTCCACCTCTAGAAGATTCCCTTGTACCCACAGATTAAAAGAACATAGAAACAGAGATGAGTCATAAATTTGTACTTCAATCAAACCTTGAATACATATATGTAACTTATTTGAAATCTCCACATATGCCTTAAAGTCACATCACATTCATATTCAAAACCACACTCAGGAATCCTTCTCCAAACCCAACCTATGTTCAATATTTCTCCCATTCTGTTATTCAAACAAAAAGCTTAAGAATTTTCTGGATATCCTCCTTCTCATTCAGTTGTTACACAAATCACCTTTCACCTGTTTTACTGCTTTCAGAATTTATACCCATGATAAATACTTGAGAATGTTATTGTTTGGCTGAAAATTTTTAAAGAACTACATAACGCTTTTTCCCTCTATCACACTAAAACAAGAATTATAAATGAGAAAATTATGGACATGTAAAATATTGCATGAGCTCAAGTGTTTTTAAGGAAAAAAAAAACAATTCCATGCGAGGAAACATTTTGTTTTTTCAGTGCGAAACAACATTAATAGTGGCCATCCTTCCTTACTGTCTTCTCAGCATCAAAGTTGCCAGCTTGCACATATGAAATCTCCCAACAGTATCAAAAATTTCAAAAGGGAAATGGATTAATGTTTCACTTTCTAGATACTTTTTGTTCCAATATTGGGGAATTAATCCAGGTCCTTCACACTGTGCTATATCCCTAGCCTTATACCTTATAAGTCTGTATTTGTGTGTATATGTATGCATGCATGAATCTATATATGTATGTACTTATTTTTACTTTTCAGGTAAGGTCTCCTACATTACCCTTGCTGTGCTTAAATTCTCAGTTATCCTTCTCAGCCTCCCAAAGTGCTGAAATTGAAAGCATGTGCCACCATGCCCAATTATATATTTGTTACATTTGGTAGAATTCTAAGAGAATTTTAAAGTTTATATTTAATCTTCAAATCTTATAAGTGACCATCTTTGCATTAGATTTCTTAAAAGATATGTAACTTGGCCTATCAAAGAGACATCTCTTACTATATTTGAAAATATCATCTTTAATTCTAAATAGACAGCACTAGAGAATTTGAATATTTTTGTCCTTTTCTTTTTTAGTTGGCTGCTTGTTCACTATGAAAGAGCAATATATATCCCCCTGCAAAGCTTCTTGATGATGCAGAGGCATATACAACAGGATATTGAATTTTTCGGCAGAAATAAAAGTTGCAATTTTGCAAATAAAATTTTGCATTTATGGTGAAAGCTCCATATTCTTAGCACTTTCCTGAAATAATATGCTTTTCTCTGCCAATAGGCAAAGCGACCTCTGTTAATAATAGTCATGACTAATCATTAACCTGAACAACAGATGACATCAGAGAAAACTGGCATAAATGATCCCAAAATGAACTGTGAGTGAATCTATCCATTCAATGAGTCCAATTTTCATGATTCTTTTCCTTGCTGTTCCCTTTGTAAATAATCCTTTATTTCAATGATTTCCAGCCCAAAAGCTACAACCATAATTCTTCTGGGAGATGTATAGGTTTGATGGATAAGCCATTCTTCCAGCCATTACCTGTAAGCTGTTGAAACCACTGACCACTATACGTGGCTGTTTGTTTAGACAGAATATTGCCCAAGTCATCAGCTCAGTAGCCTGCTCAAGACTCAGATCAGAAACAAAGAGAAATTCTTTATGTGGGCACTCATGGACCTAGAGCCAGACTTCCATCGTAGTGGGTTATGTAAACAAGATCCTTGGTGAAAATGTACTCTCTGTCACTTTAAATGCATGAAGAGCAGACAGAGCATTTTTCTTTTACACATAACCACAAATCATCTTTGACACCACCAGAAGAGTAAGTGGCAGACACACCACCTTGACAGCTTCCCAAGTTTCAGCAGAATTTTGATCCATTGGGGGTGGGGGGGTTCAATTTGGAGACCCCTGCAGTTTTTGCTCTGTAGTATTTTCTGGCTGAATCTGAGACCACATTAGGAAGCCGTGTCATTGATTTGATCAACTACCACTCACGGCAGGTCTCTCTTAGCTGTTGAAAATGACTCTTTCCCCCCCACCCCCCATTTCACAGCTTGGAAGAACAACTTATTCCGAGAACTGGACTTACCCTTGCCCTCCGTTCCCACGCTTTGCTTAGAAAAAGAAAAGAATGTTGAAAAGAATGCCTCCTGCTCTCGCTACCATGAAAAGAAAAATCAAAAGGAATTTAACATTTCCTGTCACACGCACAGGCTCCTGAGCACATGGCTACACACAATTAGTCTTATTAACAAGAAAGAGGAAAGGAAGCAGGAGAAATAAAACATCCACAGCCTCTTTTGGTATTAAGTCTATGGGATGCACCACACAACCATATCGTATCTTAAGGTCAAAACCATTATCTCCTCCTCTGGTGTCTAAACTGCCCATATCAGTCATTTTGGAGAATAAAGGAATAAGAACTAGAAAATAGGATAGTTGCCAATTTGAGAAACAGTAAAAATGCTGGTGCCCTGGGTAGGAATGATATCACTTGTGTTATTGCAGTAATTTTTATATTAGTAGCATTTGAAGATTATATTATATAGCATTTGAAGGTTGCTTTGACAATCTTTCTCACAGACAAATAAGATAGAAAGAAGGAATAGTCTTTTAAGAAGATCCCTGTGTGTGTGTGTGTGTGTGTGTGTGTGTGTGTGTCCACATGTGCGCATGCCAAAACATACATCTGACCTTCAGCATGCATTCAACATATCATACCAAGCCTGAGTGATTAAATAGATCACTCAGTAGGAATTTTGACAGCTCACTTTCAGTTTTCTGAGACTTTTGAAATAAGGTGATATTTTAGAGTGTCCACAGGACTATGTGTCTGTAAGCGTAGCCTGATTTTCACAACTTACTCAAGTTAATCTTGGAAGAGCTGGTTCTTTGGCAGCTGTTTGGCCTTGAACGTTTTTATTTTTATTTGCGGCTGCTACTCTAGGCGCCATATAGATGCTGGCATTGAGTAGGGCACTTTAAATTTAAGGTGGCTTGGTAATAAGCTGGACTATACCAGCAATAGGCTCTACAAATCTCCTCATGAGAAGTCTTCAGGCTCAGTAAATTCTGGTCCAGGCCTGCTGATCATAAGGAAGCAGGAACCCTGTTGTCTATTACATTACAAGGTCCCTTCCTAACAGATCCAATAATCCATTTCTAAGATGGTCAGCAAAGTACTCAGATGAGCTAAAACTACTGAACCTTGGAATTACAGCTTCTTCATTTATCTTTGCCTGTGTCCTGCTAGTGGGTAAGAGTTGGGCCCTACCTATGATGCGGTGTTCCCATGGCGCAGCCCTAGAGCCAGAGGTGGATTTCCCCAACCCCTCCCCTGTCCACACCCCCAAGAATCAGTGGATCTCAGATTTCAGGGCTCTTCACTTACATAAGCCTCTTTTAGGGGCCTATGCATATGTTGTGTTCATTTGCATTCTTTAAGGGGTCCTTTTAGGAAGAACCCCTAAGTTGTTTGCTCTTCGGGCTATAAAAATGTAGATCTATTCCTTTCAATGTGAGTGAAGATTACAAGGAAATGTGATGAAGTAGTCTTATTATATTAATAATTATGTCACGTGAGTATGAAAGATTTCAGTCCCTAACAGCCATACAGCACCATTTTCTGCATTTGCTTAGTTTGGTAAGTGAATAATGTTCAGTCTACTTAAGCAGGATTCAGAAATTCCTCAAGAAGTTTAATCCTCAGTTTGGTGTCTGAAGATAATGCACTCTCCATAACTCTCCCCAGCCAGTTGGCCCAGCTTCCCCTGCTCATGGTACTGTAGCAAGGCATGTGTTACCTTCTGAAGGGTGTGTTTAAATTCACAGATAGTAAATAGTAATTGTGAGGTATAATACCTCTAGTGTCTTTTATTCTTCAATCTAAACATCCATTATACAGCCATGATCTGGGATTGCTCTTCTTCCCTCCATTTGCAAATCAGTCCAGTTATGAATTGATCATTGTGTTTATAAAGTCTTACTCTGGGTTTTCAGTACAGACATTGGAGGCTCCCAACTGATCCCTCCAAGGCCTATTTTATCACCATTCAGACCACAGCTCCAAAGAGCCTACACAACAGAAGCACTTGAAAGAACAGTGAAAAAGATCCTAATTTTTTAAAAAAAGATTGCCTCCCAATCATACCAAATTAACTCTACCATGTGATACACTCAGAGAAAATAATTGAAAAATTATATTTAATGAAAGTGTCTAAAGGCATATGGACAGTATTTTTTTCAGCCTGAAGGATTATCCTCCTCTGGTGTCTAAACTGCCCATATCAGTCATTTTGGAGAATGAGAGAGGATAATGAGAGAGACTGTTTCAGGAATTTTGTTAAGAATTTCTTAGAGAACTTTCTTAGAATTAAGTGCCCTTTTCAGCCTTAATTATGATTCTGCTATAAGCAGAAGTGCTTAAGTTCGGTTGATCTTAATTGAACAAAATATGTAGAAGTGAATAAAGCTGTTTGTGCTGATGACTAACAAAGTTCCATAAATTCCCAGGCTCTTCTTCACATTCCTCATATCGCTCCATTTACACTGACATCTTAGAGTGGGAGAATGTCAGCTAGAGACCTCAGCAGATACCTTTCCGGAATCTATTCTGAAATGCAGACCATTGGCTAAGGCAGAGCACTGTGAATTGCATGGAGAAGGAAGAGGAAGCCAGTGTCCCGTCCCCCCACACCCCAGGCTGAAATCTTCCCAGTAGGAGCCCTGGGAAAGCTGCCAAAGACCAAAACTGAAACCTCTTTGAGAGTCTCTTCAAAGACTCCACCAGATATAGAGTGATTGCAATGCAGAACCACCTGGTTTTCCATTGAGACATTCTAACCACCCATTAGTACCTATTTCCTTCCCATTGTAGCCTCCAGGGCTACCACTGTGCCTGGCACCTAGCAGGTGCTCTAATAAATGTCTAGTTAGTGTGGAATCAGCACAGAACTGAAACAGTCCTCCAATGGAATGAGAGTAAAAACCTAGCATATTCTAATGAAAGACTTGCTATATTTCAGGGGTATGGCAGTCCTTGTCTTTTGGCCTCTGCCCACTGTTACATTTATTTGCTTGTCACTTAATTTCTGTGGACTGGCACGGCTGTCCACGGAACCTGAACCCTACAAATGTATTAGGCCAGTCAAGCACAAAATTATAGCTTGTCGGCTGACAACAGCACAGAACGGTGCCCAGGAGAGTAAGCACGCTGTAACAGCACCGAGGCCTTCGAACGCGAATTTAATCTACCATGATTCCAAGTCATTTATTGTTTTGTTTACAGTGTCAGAATGCAAAAAGTTTGCACATTAAATCCTCAGTGCTTCTGAGATTTCTCCTATGCATTAATCTTTAATTTGGCTGTTTTCTTTCCACGCCAGTTAACACCTTTCTGGAAGTCGCCATTGTATGTAACACACCCCTTATTTCAGGCGCCACCACCATCCTTTTACAGCAGCTGTTGTCACTCCTAAAGTTTTATTAATAGTTAGAAAAAAAACAGTGAATTTAGCAACAGTTGTTAACAGGAACCTGATGCTCTGAACTGAGCACAGCTAAGCTGAGCCTTGGGATGGGAAAGGAGGATCTGCAGAGCTCCGGTGATTACTGAGAATTCCAGAATGCACCTCAACAAATTGTTCTTTTAGTGACAACTGTTGCTCATTCACCAGGCACAACGACGACATTTTTAAATGAGATGGCGCTATAACGTGATGGAATGCCTTTAAGGACATCAGAGAAAAGGATCTAGGTTCTGGAGAATAGGTGTGCTCATGTTAAGAAACAAATTAGTACATCCATGTAGAGGGGGAGTGGCAGCGTGGAAAGATGTGGCAGGGAACCAGGCTGCTGCCCACCACAAGAAATGAGCACCTGAGACTCAGGCCGAGAAAGGCCTCCAGCGGGCCCTGAGCGTGTGGGTGCGCGGGAGAGCGGGGGCTGCTTGTCTTTCCTTCAGTCACTCACCTCAGAGGAAGCTGTGCAAATTGCTGTTAATTATGAAAGAAAAAGATGACAGATGATGCATGCTAGCAGGGAAGGAGGCTTGAGGGGCCGCGTGGCGGACCCCGCGCCAGGAGGGCGCTGTAATGAGGAGACGGTGAGACAGAGAGAGCAGGCAGAATTCCCGGGGCTCACCAGTAATTACTGATGATGATGCAGAGTTGAAGCCATCGCTGGCAGGTAGTGGCACAGGGAAGCCCAGATTCCATGCCGCAGGCTGTCAGGTGACACAGGTGTCAGTAAGATTTAAGTGATGACATCAGAAGCTCTTAGCTTTCTCTGCCACTGTCTGGCTATAATTCACTAATGAGCGGGCAAAACCTAAAAGAGGACTGTGCTGGTGCCATTCTTTTCTTTCAGGTTACAAGCCTAAGGGTGTGTGATGGGTGGGACGTCAATTCCACACCCAGGAGCTAACTGAGTGTCTTGGGGTAGCATTTTCAAATGTTTTCTAAAGGTAAAAAAGAGGAGGGAATCATTGTCATTATGGTACAGCACCAAGTGCCTTACTCACATTCACACTTATTTTAGCGACTTAGAAGCCTAGATGCACAGTTCCCAGGCTACTCGAGCTGTTCTCAAAGATGAGTTATTTTCCCAGGGCCACTCTGGTTCCTTCCCAGCAGCTGCTGGGGGTGAAAACAGGCACCTTAAACTTTACTGAAGTGCAGTCAGGCACATGGTTATTTTTTAAAGAATAATCTAAAATATATATGCATGTCCCAAGATCTGTACATGCAGATTCGGTTGGGAAGGAGTTAATCAGAAAGAAACAGTTAAACTGGACTGAGCAGCCGTTTCCCTCCTCCCTTTCTCCCCTTCTTTCTGTCTCTCTCCATGGATTTCACAAAGATGTTTGTTAAATATAACACTGCCCTGTCTGCCTGTCAGGCTTTTCAGTTTGACATAAAAAAACATAAAAACCAAATCGGGCCAAAAATGTTTACGGTGCCCTTCTATTGGCCACATTCTCAGTGCAAACTGAAATAGTACAGAAAGCAGAATTTAGTTTTACTTACAATGAAGCCTCCTAAATTGTACTGAGGCACATCTGGGTTGACAACCATAACACTTTGACATTGCAATCAAAATAAGAGCTCTATTCTTGAAACTCTCCAAGACCACTGTGATAACAGAGCTAGCTTTTTGGCCTGCATACCATTCATCCTGTACCTCTCCAAATGTGCATGAGCATACATTTCAGCATGACTTCTTATTTAAAGAGACAACCCTCCCTGATAGTTTCATTTACAGATCACATAGTGGCAGAGATACGGTCTTTCTTCTTTCTCTGTTTTCCTCAAGGACAAACCAGCTAGAGTGTGGCTCTGCATCACTGGCTATGGCTGCTTCCACTCTGGCACTTTTTGCCAAAAGCGGCCATCCGTTCTGACTTCCAAGGAACCCAGGCAGATGCTCCCATAGCAACAGAGAGGACACACATCTAGACAAAAGGGATTGGGCACAGGCCAAGGTCACTACTGGCTAAGGATCCTTCCTGTCCTCTAGTTCCCCACAAACCATAATCAGGGTTTGCCAAGGTGCCCCTAAGGGTTTTCAAAGGCAGAAACATCTCATAATCCTCCAGGACACTAGGTTAGAGGTCAATTCAGTGGTTCTGTCTATCTCCAAAGGTTGAGCTTCCAGCAATCTATGGATAAGGCCAGGGGATTTATAGGTTTAACCAATATTCCAGGGATTCTGTGAAAGCAAGTAAGCAGGAAAGCACTGAGGAGGACCAGATCCTGTGAAGGAGCTGCCCTGCTTCATTCATGTAGAAACTGACTATATAGGAAATTCATGAATGATCAAGTTTGATGACTCAAAGAGAGATTTTTTTGATAGTGGCCATCTTATGGGTATGGGATTATACCTCATTGATTTAGTTTAAACTTACATTCCTCAAATAATTAGTAACATTGACCATTTTTTATATACTTGCTGGATATTTGCATATCTTCTTGGAAAAAAATGACTAGTCAGGTCCTAATTTGGTTTTTTATTGTTGTCAATTGTAGGAGTTTCTTACATCTTTATTTTCAGAATTAACATCCCTTATCAAAGATTTTGATATTTTTGTCATTCTATATGTTGTATTTTCACTTTCTTACTTTTTGGATATGAAAAAATTTTAAGTTGGAAATAATATGTGTTTGTCAATTTTTGTTCTTATTGCCTTTGATGTCATGCTCAAGAAATAATTTTCCAACTCTAAGGCCATGAAAATTTCCCTGGTGTCTTCCAGGAGTCTTAGAAGTCTTTTTTAAAATCTTGAAAGCATTTCAAATTTATATGCATTATATACTGTATCTTCATAGGTTTTTATTTGGCTACTCAGTTTTCCAACAACATTTCTTGAACAGACTGTCCTTTCTCCACTATGTGGTCCTGGCACCCCTATGGAACATCACCTGACTACATGCATAAGATTCTGGATGCTTTGGTTTATTCTATTGATCTTTATGTTTGTCATTATGCCACTACTGCACTATTTAAATTAGTGTAGAATTGTAATATGTGTTGGAGTTAGAAACTGTGATGTCCTCCACATTGTTCTTCTTTTTCAAGAATGTTTTGGTTATTCGGAGCTTATTGCGATTTCACATAAATTTTAGATCTTTTTTATTTCTGCAAAAAAAATGCCATTGGAACTTTGAGAAGGGTAGCATTGAATCTGTGAATTACTTTAATTTTTTCATCAACCTTTTGTAGTTTTTAGTGTGCAAGTCTTTCACTGTGGTTTAGTTTATTTCTAAGTACTTTATTCTTAGGAAGAGTTATTCTTTTTTTAATTTTCTTTTTTGCTTGGTTATTGTTCATGTACCAAAATACATGCTGATTTTCTATTTTCTAGCTTTATTTAACTTATTGTTTCTAATATTCCTTTGTTAATTTTATTCCTTTGGAATTTTATGGTTTTTCTACATATAAGACCACATCATCTGTGAACAGAGATTACTTCTTTTCCAATATGAATGGATGTCCTTATCTCTCCCTCTCTCTCTCTCTCCTCTCTCTTTCTCTGTCTCATTCTCAAGGCAGGGTCTAACTCAATAGTCTGGGTATCCTTATTTCTTTCAAGGGGTGTTCTGGGATTTCTATTACCATATTGACTAGAAGAAGCAAGAATGAACAACATAACCTCATTCTTAAAATTTGTTTTAACTTAAACATGAATTTATTTCTAAAGTTTCTGAAATGTATTACATAGATTCTGTCTTATTAGCCATAGTTTGGTAAAACATTATGATTTGTGGCTATCATTATGAATTAGTGCATGTTGTTATAACTCTGAGTCTCCTTAAGAAGTTTTAATTTCAACAGTGACTTGAATCACTTCAGAATCAGAGCTGTTATTACTGAGCCTTTTATCTAAGTATATTCTATGCATGACTTCACTTAATCCACACAATCACATTATGGAATAGGTGTTGTTCCTCTGCCCATTTTACAGAAGAGAGAACTGAATGTCCAAGTTATGAAGTAATCAAAGAGACAAAATGGATCATGGAACAAAATCCATCAAACTCCAAAGTCTACATTCTTACCATGAGATAGTTTCTCCAATGCAACAAGTAACTGTTAATTCACTTCTCCCTGTGTCAACTGTTACCTTAGAAGCTTAGCTTTCAACAGGCCTTTACTATGATAATATTCATTGAAATCTAGCTATCAGGATTGTTAAATCTCATTTTAAATCCCTTGGCCACGGTTTCAGGGTCAACAAGTGGATTCAGGCCTCCCTTGAGGAGAAGTTTGTGGACTTTGCTTTCTACTATGCTAATGCTACCCTTTTAAGACATAGTCAGGATCAAAATTAAATTTCCAGATTATTAAAATCACAAAAAGTTCAATTAATTGACACAAACCAATATTTTATCTGAGAGTTCTAATGTCTGGGATAATCCTTTTCATATCAATTATAGCAGATTTTTTTCAAATGTGACATTAGTAAAGGAAAAATTGCTATGCTTGAAGGTGAGATGGAAATCTGCAAGCACAGAATTCAACCTTCTCCTCCATTTACCTCTTCCTCCTGACATCAACTGAAGCTCCCCTTATGCAGTACGCAATCCTTAAAAGAATTGAGCTAGAAAGCCAAGTTCTAGGTTCTCTTTCCAGCAGTAAGAAGAGGAAGAAAACAGATGCTAACAAATGCATAAGAATTTACCAAGAGAGTAAAGCATAACAAATAAATAAATACTTCTCTACTTGGCTTCATTGTCAGGAATTAAAGTGACCGGATAATTGAAAGCATTAGATTCTAAAGTAGAAGGTCTGTGCTCTGTTGCACATTCCACTTCTGGCAACCTTTATTATTATGGTAAGCCATGGGGTGGACCTGGCTGCAGTAGTGTGCCTCCCCTAAAGCCAAACCTTTCTGGCTCATCACGCAGGTCAGGAAACAGCCTACTGGCTTACAGATGAGATCCACACCATCAAATTACATGCACATCATGGGTGCTGACTACTGTAGTTGCCTCGGCTGCATAGAGAAGGTCTGGAAGAGAAGATTCAAAGTAAGAACCTAGGTTTACTGGGAATACTACTGCTATTAGTAATTTCCTGCTTACCAGTTCTGAAGTGATCTGTGTAATTAGTAGCCATGGAGAATTATCTGGTTGCTACATAACAATTAGAGGAATAAATCCAATCTTGATAGACACTTGTGAAAATACATAGCATGGGAGCCAACCTGTCCCTGCTGCAGAAGGGTAGTTGTTTAGACTGTGTACAGAAATCGTAACCAAGAAAACCCATGTAGTCAGGGCTGTGGTGTGATGTGAAGATTTGAGACAATCAGAGCACAAAGTGAAAGCAGTTCCTCATGGGTGAGAATGATCTTGTCTTCACCCCGAAATAAATGCCCACATTTCCACCAGTCTAACCAAAAGAGGGTATCTATTTATTGTGGAAAATAAATTCGAGTTAGTAAGATTAATATGGGAATTAAATGAAGTGATATATCTATACATAAGCCAGCAAACACATGGATGGTCACCAAGAAAGCAGTGATTACTATTGGCACTAGAGGAGCCATGACCCATTAGTGGCAAATCCTTCCCCATCTCCTGCATATCCTCCTCCCTTCTTTCAAAGTATAGACTGCAAAAAGTAAAACCTCTTCTGTTTAATAAATGAACAAATATTTTCATTAGCAGATATCCAAATAAATGGATCTCAACCCTTGAGCACACACAAATCACTTGGTTTTGGTTTAATTCCAGATTCACTGGACTGGGCGAGGTATAAGATAGCTATGACAAGGACCCCGGGAGATTCAATGTACACTCATGTTGAAAGTCCATGACTTAAACTCTTAAATAGCCTCTTTTTCTTGATCCCCCCCAACATACATCCTGCAGTTCATTCTCCAGGCTACTGATTCAAAGCCTTGCCAACAATCAACTCTCACCTCTTTATTTGCCTATTTAAGAGCCTTAATTTTCTTTTCCCATAGCAAAGAGAAGAAATACATTTTTCTCATATACCAACTCTAGTAAGTTAGCTATATGTTCTTAAAACCCTGTGTATTGGCCTGGGCTTAGCATTAACAAATATATCTTTACACCAGATGGGGAACATCTGCCATGAGGGTAGAATGGGGGAAATCTGGGATTTGCCATTCCCAGTGTCCAGAATAAAGCCAATGCTCCAGCATGACATAGAAGATCCTACCCAGTTTATGAATTTATCCACATTGTCTGCATGTGGGCCAAAAACTATATCTACAATCAGCTTCCATTTTCTTATGTTTTCCTCCCCAAGCCCAAAACCTTAACTTCATTACTTTGGTCATGCAGTTCCTTTTGTCTAAAAGAGCTTCTTTCTTCCCAATACTCTCCTAATCCTACTTCAAAACTCAGATTGAATGTCACCTTTCCTGTGAAGACTTATGGCTGCCCCAAATAGAACTAGTCTCTCCACTTCTAGGATAGTTTTTGTTCTTATCATTATAACTGATTTTTGTCACACCAGATGGCAATTTACTCTATGTTTACATGCTCAACTCTCTCAGAACACAATGCACATCACTGATGTTCAGTAAGTGTTGATTGAATGAATGTTGAATGAACAAAGGAATGGAGTGCCTGTCTGTAGGTGCTATCTCTTCCTCATCCTCATTTCTCAGTGCCCAGTGAGTAACAGACACACAGTAGGAGCTCAGGAGAAATCTGCTAAGCGACTGAATCAATGTCTCTGGGCTCCACTGCCACCCAGATGGCACAATAATCTGGGCTTCTTCTGAGTCACAAATCACAATCTGCCAGAAAACTTCCATCTGGAGAGACTGCTCCCCATAGCAGCTTTCCCTTTCAGTCTTTAGGCCTATTTTGTTCCTTATTCAACAGGAAATAATTGAATGCTAGCACTGGCTCAAAAATAACTTGGGAAGCTATAAAAATCGTAAAAGGTCTATCAGTAATAGTGTGCAGGATGCTTTAAGGCAGCACTGCAGAATACCACACATCTAACTCCCAGGTTTTCTTTATGTGGTGGTGTTGCGTGCACATTTAGCTGTGTGCCAAGGCAACACTCCAGCCGCCACCCCCCTCAACAGCCCTCTTGTGTGCAATTCAGCCTTACTGCCTGCTCAGTGCAGTAAAATCAGTCCTTCCCCATGTGTGGAATAAAGGAAAAATGCTCAGGTGGTCCTTAATTAATGTTGGGAAGAAGAACTCTGTTGGTCCTTTCTCACTCCATCCCACCTGAAATGTAAGTGTTCTGCCATTAACTACAAGTGGGATTCAAACCTGAAAGAATTCTTTTAGCACAATACTGAGATTCTCGAAGAGTTAAGCTCTTTCCATTCCTGTGATTTACTTATTTAAATGAGCACCACTATAGAGCAGGAACTATTTTAGCTCTATGCATAAGTGGAATATCTAATGTGAAGTTACATTATAATGAAATATGCATTAATGCAAGCTTCATAGAGCATTTTTTATGTTCTGGAGGCATCCAAAAGTTGAAAATGCATATAATCTTATTTTAGTTGCTCTTCAAATAATAATACATCAGGTTAATATGCTTAATTAAAAGCCATATTTAAGCATTCAAAGGGATAGTTCCTTTACTATTGACATTGGATACAAAATACAGTAAGCACTGTAGAAACAGACAATGGGATTCATCACTCCTGTGAGGAACAGAATGGGATGATGTACGATTTTGAGAAACAATGTGAGTTTCACACCCAACGAATGCAGCTAAACATGCCCTAAGACACTTGCCACTGTTTATACATTTTTTGGTTACAGAAACGTTCTCAAAATAATATGCAAATGGTTATACTTAGCTGTCTAGTTTTAAATGGTAGAGAGATATTGGGAGGTGCTGTGTTATCCAGCTTAGATGAGACTGCTATGCGGGCCCCTGTCCTCACAGAAGGATTCCTTACTAGCCCCTCTAGTTCCTTCTTGTTAGAAACGGCTCATAGAAATCTTCCTGTCCAAACAAAGGATGGACATGGGAGGCATGGATGACAGGGTATGAGGCTTTAATTTTCTTTTTGCAAAAAGGATGACCTTCCACATGCAAGTGGAGAGAGGCACACCGAAAATGTGGTCGGGTACTGACTTAAATCCCTAGGTCCCAGGTCCCTCCCCCTGCCTTTTCTTATTGGCAGGATTCACAATCTTCCCGAGAAGATCTAAGGCATTGGCTCAGGGCCAAGTTCATCACAATGTCATTACCTTTATCCCTCCTTTCCCTTTCTGCCTTTGTCTGGTCACCTGGTCAGGTAAGGCGCGAAAATGTAAAGATCCCCCATCTTGAATAATGTGCCACCACTACCACTAGGTGACGCTCACATTCTGTGGGCTGTCCCAGGGTCGAATGTGAGGTTTGACACCGGTAGAGCCCATTCCCTCCCTTGTGGCCCTGAATTAAAAATGAAACGACTGAGCTCATGCCATTCACAGACATCTTGACTTCCGATTTAGATAGACTCCTCCTTATATTTTACTGTCCTGAGGTCCGTGTTTGCTTTAATGAGTGTCACACTGAGCTGTCACTGTTCCAGAGACTGTCCTTGTCACAGGAGGTCCCTCACCTCCCTGCCTGTCTCCTCCACCCTAGGAGAGGCGGGTCACAGACAGGCCAAGTTCCACTTCCCACAAATTGTGCTGCAAGCATATTTTCAGCAATTTGAGAGCTCTTCCTGGAGACTTCCTCCCAATTGCTCTCTTTCCTGTGTGTCATGGAGGAAAAAACACAGGTCAGAACGAAACCCAGAAGAGATCCTGGAGGGGGGTGGCAGGCTGATGGGTGTGGAAGAAAATCTCTCAAGACAGTGAGCACTGGGGCCTGGGTGGGGCCTGCTGGCAGCTAAGTGATCTGAGCAGGAGGCTCCTGTGACGTGGCACAGGTGGGGCTCCCAGGTTCTGTCCCCCACACCAAGGATGCCACAGGCCCTGATCCAGTAAGAAACCTCTACTTCCCGAAGAGGGAACTGCTCGTTGCCCCAGAGATGAAAGGAATAGCAGTGATATCCCTCACTAGAGAGGCAAATGCATCTCCCAACATCCCAAAACCCATGGGGGAAAGGGACACTGACGGGGTTAAAGTAGCCACCAAACAGGTAATGTACTTGCTTAATGGAGGGAGTGTCCCACAGCCCTAGCATTCTGCGAGTGACAGAGAGTTCGGGTGAGCCCAGCTTCACCAGTGTTATTTCCACCACACACACACACACACACACACACACACACACAAGATGGGAAATGAAAATGGTTTTACTGATCAATGATTTCAAAGTTCACATCAGTGAAGATCAGACTGTACCAGTGCAAAGGAGAGTTTCCTTGGTGACTCTAACTCCACTATTTGGTTTTGGCTCTTGTTCCTCACGGTGCTACTGAGGACATTGCTCTGCCACTGCTCCAGGTTCATTCTTTTTCTTAACTCACCCATCAACTCCCTCACTGCCTTCTCCACCCCAAACATGCACATATATACACCCACAAGCACAAATACACACATATGCACCGAAGCATACACATACTTGAGCATACACACACACATACACATGCAAGCACACACACACATGCATGCACCCAAGCACATACACTCTCCTCCAAGAAAAGGACAATAAATGACCAGATCTGGAAGGTTGCTCTTAATAGGAAACATCCTTGCTATCCTACACAGTATTTATGGTGAGCATTATGAAGCAATGTGGTATTTGGTTACAGCTATGCATGGGCCTGGCACACAGTTCCCTAATCATAAGGGATTGATTTCTTGAAAGTTGGTTATTTTGACTTTTAGACTAACTGCCACTTGCAAAGGTCAACTTGAGTGAACAGTTCAGGGCCCTCAGGAAGTAATGGATTGTATTTCCAGGGCTCTTTGGCTAAAATCTTCAATGAATGAAACATGATCAAGCAAGACTGACAGCAGAATATTAAACAGTGCAAAACCATTCAGACTTCCAGGCAAGTCAGAACAGTATTAACTAGGAAGGTAAGACCAGTATTGTTGTAATGGTCCCTCAGGTCCATAACAAATAAGATATTGAGGGTGGATCAAGCTAATTACCAAGAAAAACCCCAAACATCTTCCAGCAGCTAAAGAAACAGGAGAGTCCTGTGTACAACATGTGGAAGACTAGAAAGTTCAAGCCAGTTACCATCAGGATTCAGGATGAGGAGAAATGACTTCCAGGTGGAGTTGGAGTTCCTGATTAGAGCAGCTCATGTTGAACTGGGATGTAAACACTGTGTAAGATTTGACTGGAGAGGAAAAAGCAGAATGTGCCCTATGTGTTTGGGGGCATCCAGACCTCAGTGTCAATTCAGCACTTGATTACAATGGGGCAGGAAGTCCACCTGTCTCT
>PVKB01001393.1:327055-399492 GCA_004027205.1 Ctenodactylus gundi
TATGAATTTTTTTTTTTTTTTTTTTTTTTTTTTTTTTTTTTTTTTTTTTTTTTTTTTTTTTTTTTTAATGAATAGACTACTTTTTGGAGCTATGTTAAATTGTAGCAAAATTGAGCAAGTACTGAGTTGCTCCTTCATCTCCCTGGACACACTTTGCCTTACTGTTCACATCTTAAATTCCTGTGACTCATTTGTTGCAATTGATGAGCCAATATTGATACATTATTGTTCACTAAAACCAGCAGGTTATATTGCACTTACTGTATTGTATATTCTTTGGTTTCAGGCCACATAAAATAAGGTGTATCTACCATAACTTTCTCATATATTATCATTTAAAAAAATAGCTCCCATTTTATTTTCTAGTGATCTATCTAGTCCTGATTAAAACACATGTAAGCAAGAAAAACACAGTACTTGTGCAAACCACGGACGTGTCCATATTTTTTTTTTAAAAAAGGCTCATCCTATTACTATCCATTGCAAGTAGGAAGGGAGGAACCTTACAGACAGTTCCTTTTCTCAGTAAGAAAGTCATATCCACAATGACAAATCATAGCGGAACATGAAGGTTCCCCTAGAAGTATACTAATGGTTGGGCTAGCTAGTGACAAAAGAATTTAGAATGAATTTGAAAGAATTGGCACTGCTATTCATGAAAAATGCTATAAGCACTTGACTTTTCCCCTAGATAGGCCGAGAAATCTGCAGGTGCTACCACATCCATGAACAGCATGGGAACAAGTGCACTGAGGTTTTCAGGTCGGAACATTCTGTTAATCCCCAGTTACAGAGTATTGGCCTGGAGTACCCTGAGCAAGGAAGACAGGAAGGGATGTTTCTCTGTCTCCAGTAGGTGAACACAAGTGGAAAATGCTTGTGGAAGAACCAAATATCAAAGGAGAGAAAGAAGAAAGTAGGACTGAGGAAAATATTTCTAAATTCAAATTATAGGAACTAGAACCTTAAGGATACAAGAAATAGAATCCTCGTATTACCAATGGTAATATGAGGAGTTAGAAAATGCAAACTGATAAAAGCTAGGTTTCCTGTTCCTTTTGAATTAAAAATTTATAGTGCTCTATAAGATTCTTCTTGTACTGTGTGGCCCCAGTGTCTAAATTGTTTATCTTCCCTACCGCACCCCAACCACATTTAAAAAGAAAGTTCCTTTACTCATTCCTCCCTCCTCATCCCCACCTCCACAAGTCTACTTTCATCTGTTTTTTTTCTCTTCTATAATTGGAGGTAGTGATTTTTTAGAAAGGAAGTTTAACCCTCTGTTGAATTTATCATTTGCCATTTTTGGATGAGTAAGACCTCCTTTCTCTTTCTGCCCTGCCTGAAAGAGCCTCTACAAGTAAGTTCTAGTTAGAACTCTATAGGAATGGTTCCCAGCTCCCCACTACACTCTTACATTACTCCTAAGGACCATTTGTGAGGGCTTTTTTTATAAGCTAGACTTAACATAAGAATACTTTTTTAATATGTGTACTCTACTGACAGATTCAAGGAGATCATTACTACCGAGGGGAAGAAAGACTTTATTATATGAACGGCTTTTATTCCTATTTATAAAAGCCATGAGCAGAAGATAAGAGAAAATGAAACTCTGGCAGAAAGATTCATGTGGCTGTTGATTTTAAGTGCACAAAAATAATATTTTACTTACTAAAGAAGTATTATTTAGCAACTACTAAGTGCCATGGTACTGGGGATCAAGGGCAGGGTCCCTGTTACCTGCAGCTTGCAATGTAGCAGTGTATGGGAAGAGCAAAGACCAAATTAAGCAAGTGGGACAATTACACTGGATGAGATTACCTGGAGAGATAGTGTTTAGAGAACCGAAGATATTTTCGGACACACCGTCAGGGAACAGTAGCGCTTAAAGATGGTAGCGGGAAGGAGCTCACAACAAACACAGGGAAGTGAGGAGAGCTCAGGGTCCTGCATGGTCAGGGCCAAGGGAATAAGGGAAGAGTGTCTGCTGTCCCCAAAATCTGCCGGGCACAGAGAAAAGTACGTTAACGTTGACAATACAGAGTTCCTTTTTACCTTGACGAAAACAAGTTCAGTAGAATGCTAAGAAAGGAAGCCAATTGGGGTAGATTTAGTAGTGAAAAAAGTGGAAAGGATCAATTAACTCTTGAGTATTAAGGTTGTAAGGGAAGGCAAGGAAACAGAGTCAGATGTGGAACAGAATTGTATATGAATGGAGCTGATGGAAATGATTCAGTGAAAAAGAAGGCAGCAGTGACCAAGTGAATACAGAAAGATGGAATTCAGATACTGCCAGAAAGGACTGGCCCTGCGATGGAGAAACAGACGCATGGAAGGAAAAGAAGCTGCAGACAGAACGGGAGAGAGCTCAGGCAGACATGGAAGATGAGACGCTTCTTGTCTGTGCGGTCTACTGGCCCTCTGTCTTCTCAATAAAATATGGGACGAGGTTATCTGCTAGTGATATGGGTAAAGCAGGAGGCTAGAGAAGAGAAAGGCAGGACGAGAAACTTCAGGGAATAGGAAAACAAGTCCTGTACAAATAAATTTAAAATAAGTAAGTAAATATCATTGAGTAGTCCGGTAGGGTGAACACTCAGCTGAGGTTTTACAATCTAGATAAGTGATTCCATCCAGTACTGTCCAGAGAGAGGATCATTCTTATTTCCCCTAGAGAAAGTCATTGGACTTGCCCAAAACTGTTACCTTGTTCAGGAACTAATAGTAGCAGCTTCAAGAAACCCAAATGTTACATAGGTACCAGAGAACAGGGGACAGCAGAGGATAGCAAGTGTCAGCAGAGGGTGGAATGGATACAGGAAGGAGCTTTTATTCTTCCCTATCTCCTTCACAGTTTTTATTTCTCCAATAACTGAGTTCGAATACAGTCCAAAGTCCTCTCACTGTTCGCTCAAGCTTCAAATACTTTTATCTTCACATTATTGGTAACAATTTTTATTGAACTTTCTATTAATATTCACATACAACTGAATGTACCAGGTACGCACAGAGCAATTAGATTCGTGAATAGGAAACCAATACCAAGTGCTATTAGGCTTTCAATCATAAGAAACAGATACAGCCTTCCTCAGACAGTGCATTAAACCTAGACCATTATAATGCCTAATAAGTACTTATTTGCAGGCATTCTATAATATGCATACACCTG
Source organism: Ctenodactylus gundi (assembly GCA_004027205.1). NCBI lineage: Eukaryota > Metazoa > Chordata > Mammalia > Rodentia > Ctenodactylidae > Ctenodactylus > Ctenodactylus gundi. Next base: position 330,225 of record PVKB01001393.1, read on the forward strand.
ACATTTTCCTCTTTGTCCTGTCTTAGTTACTTATTTCATGTTGTGACAGAATACTCAGCATCCACAATTTAAGGGAGGAAAGATTTATTTAGCACCCAGTCCATTCATGGGCAGCTAGCAATGGTGGAAGCCCGTGGCGGAGGCTGGAGAGTTGTTCACTTCATTGAAGACAGAAGCCAAGTGAAGCAGGAGCCAAGTGAGTCTGAGATTCAAGGAAAGCTAGAACCTTCCTTGGAAGAAGCTGAAAATGTTTCTTCTTCCTTGCGTTAATCACTTCAAGGGGCCATTCCTGTGACACAAGGAAGTAACACCGACCTGAAAACTCTGCCCTGGCCACCCCAATCTCAACAAGTTAACACAATCTTTCCAGGTCAAACACCCAGCATCTGCCCCTTCCAGCCAGGCTCTACCTCCCAATAACACACAATTACAAATACATGAGGCTTTTAAAAGGGGGATCAAGATCCAAACCATAGCATGCCCTGAGCTAATCCTACAGGTAAAGAATAAGTCTGCAGGACTTGCTTTAAAGAGTTACTGATGAGTCACCAATAAATGGTTCACAGCTAACCCTTTTGAGGCTGCTGTTGATGGTACCAACTATCAAGAGGTCCAAAAATTTGAAAACCAAATAGAAGCCAAGGGGACGTTTCCTATGGAATTGGTCAGTGCTTTCCAGGGCTATCTCTGATGTTCATTTGTCCCGGCCCACAGTATGTACTAGTTTAGGAAAATTAAAACAACCCTTATATCTGACTTTCTCTTGTGGTATGGAAGGCAGTGCCATGACCTTGGAGCCTTCAGTCAAGTACTGAGGAAAGCACTAAGGGACATTCCAGGCACGTTCTAGGACTCAAAGCTCTCATTTCTTTAAACATTTTGCTGGATGTTCTACGTGCATGCTGTCATTCAATGATTGCATGAACCCTATTTCGTGGATGTGGAGAGTCTGGGGTAGAGAGAGGTTAGGGGTCGTTGTGACTCAGTAAGAACAGTAAGAATAAATTCAGCCAGGGCCATGGAACAATACGCTCTGAACTGTTGGAGGTTTGATTTTAATTTTTTTCTCATCAGTGAAAAGAGATAAAAAACAAAGAAGAAAGTATCAGGTATCTATAATCTCACCAACCACAATAAAGGATTTGGGACATTTCCGTGCACACTTTTCCATGAGAGGTTTTGTGGGCTTTGCTTGTTTTTGTTTCATCTTGTTTGTGGTGCTAGAAATAAAACTGGGGCCTTGCACATAGCAAGGCAAGCACTCTGCCTCTGAACTACACTTGCAGCCCCAGCCTTTTGACCAGGGAGTTACTTTAAGAAGATTAAGCTGCCACAGCTGGGCATGGTAGAGCTCTTGCCTAGCATGCTTGAAACCCTGAGTTTGATCCTCAGTGCTGCAAAGGAAAAAAAAATGTGTGTATGTGTGTGTGTGTGTGTGTGTGTGTGTGTGTGTGTGTGTGTGTGTGTGTGTATTAAGCTGAAGTGGGAGAAAATAATCCAGAGCGAAGGTTCCTAACCTGGAGTCCAGGTGCGGGTGGCAGCGTTCAAATATCATATGGATATTCACTTGTCTAGAGAGAATCTATAGCATTGTTAGACTCTCAAAAGGTCTATTGCCTAAAAATATTAAGTATTACTGCTCTATTGTGAGTAGAATCTTCTGTAAGGAGCTAAATCTCAAACCAAGATCCATTGACAGTCTTTCTATATTTTTATTAAATTTTCCAATATTCCTTACTCACAAGGAGGAATATATTTCAGTGCAATAGTAATATCATTTCACTGATTCCTTGGACTTTACTGATTTTATAATCATTAAATGTGGAGGAACTAGCCTAAAACATAATGGACACACTGAACATAGTACCCATCCTCACCCCTGGGTCTCACTGGAAACAGGAAACACCAAATAAGAAATGAAGGGCAGCCAGAATAGCTGGTGTGTCCACTCCAGAAAGTGTCAAGTGAAGGGAACCCTGGAGAAACACCTAGAATGGGAAGCACTTCAGGTGGGCGTGTCTGAAGGCTAGATAGACCTGTAAGGGTCAGGGGTGGGGGTGAGCAGACACAAAGAGACAGCCTTGGTAAATTCCACACGCTTCCTTCCTTTCCTATCCGTGTCTGTAACTCTGCCAATCTTCTACATGTAAAAACACAGTGCTTTGTCCTGCAGTAGAGACCCTAGGTAGCTGAGTTTACAGCTGAAGTTGAGAACATGCCCATCTCATTCCCAGCGGGGCTCTTGTGATCCCATAACAACTTTCACGGTACTACCTTAGGATTGTTAAACTCAAAACAGCAGAAGTTTATTCTTGAAAAATTCTGAAAGCTAGATGTTTTGAAATGAAGGTGGCAGCAGCAGGGCCATTTTCCTTCAAGGGCTCTAGGGAAGATTTTCTTGCCTCTTCTAGCTGGTGTGGCTGCTACCAATCCTTCCAGCCTATAGATGATCACTCCATCCACTGGGTTTGTCTTCATGTGGAGTTCTCCCTGCACGTCTGTGGTTTTATGTACAAACTGCCTTCTCATAAAAGCATTAGATTTAGGGCCCAATCGAATTCAGCATGACTTGATTATATCTATCTGCAAAAGGCTTGATCATAACTGCAAAAGACCCTATTTCCAAATAAAGTCACATATAGCCATGAGGGTTAGGATTTAAATGTGTCTTTTGGGGGAATATAATTCAACCCAAAATGCTTAGATATGGTAACATACTCTTACTGTAGATGGGAATTTATTGTCAGTAGGGTGGTAGTATTAGGAGGCCAGGCAGTAATTTACCCAATTTTTGTTGAGCAGCTACTATGCCCCAGGCTAGTTCCAGGCACAGAAGATACCACTGTGAATCACATGAACCAGGTACCCGCCCTTGCAGAGCTCACATGCCATAGGAAGACTTTGAACAAACAGGCAAAACAACTTGGAAGAGAGGTAAAACTATCAGTCCTCGGAGACCGCCCAGTAGCAGAGAGCCAGGTGATCTCCTCCGGACATTTGCAGAGAAGGCAAAGATCCTGAAGCAGTGAACACAGGATGAAACACCAGCCCACACAACATGCCCGGAAAGCAAAGGGACAGCCCAGAACCATGAGCCTCAGAGTCAGGAAAACAGCAACATGAAATGGGAAGGGTTTTCCCCCAGTCCCTCCGGGCTCCCACTCTCTCTGCTCGCATTTTGCCCTGATAATCTTGCAGATGTTTCTGGTGAGATTTTAAATTTCAATTTCAGCAGAAATACTTTAGTGACTTGCCACCTTCCCCACTCAGCTTCCCCCTTCCCCGGTGCGCTTATCCTTTAGGAATTCTGACTCGCAACAGACTGCAAATGTCAGTGGAGGAGATAGACAAATGATAATAATATTCTGGGAGTTGCAGACACCAGAGGCTGTTTCTAGAAAAACATTGCCTGTTAATTAAACAAACCCCTTTCTTCTGACAGACGAAAACGTGGGGAAGATCTTCTCCCATCAGGTGGAGAGAAGCCACAGCCCTATGGGGCAGTCTCTTTTTCTAAAAGAATCGGCTTCTCAGGCACAGAAGTGAAAGGCACTTACAGTAGGTAGAGCTCTGATCTTCAAAGCACTTACAAAAATTAACTAATTAATGTACCCACGCCCTGTGGGTAAGTAATGTTCATTAGCTACTGTTTGTAGGTCGAAATATGAGGCAACATAGTGGTTTTGCCGAGGTCAAAAAGGACACCCAGGAGAAGAATCCAGGAAGCCCAGAGCCTAGGTTGCGCAGGCCCACCTTGAGAGCCACAACTCTCTTCTTTCATTCTCAAATGGCTACTAAAGACTCTCTATGTCCATTCAGGGTTCCAGAGATTCATACTTAGTTATTGATAGAGTCTGAAATGGATTTCCATTTTATTAGAGGTGATTGTGTGGCAATTTCAGTTATTTTTATATAGTAGGTGAGTTTTTTTTTATTTTTGCCAGATATTTATTATAAGAAGTCAGTTATTTTTTGTTAAAAATAATCAAAATCAGAATAAGAGACTTGCCCAAAGACTCAGGGCTAGTGACAAGTGAAATCAGGAGACAACTGTATTGGTAAAATTTAGATCACTGGGACACAACACCTGACAAACACAAATCAAAGAAGAGGATTGATGTGTCTCATGGTTACAGGGGACCCAGACTATGGTTGATGGCCCCAAGGTTGTCAGTGGCAGAGCCAAGATACTGGCCAGGAAGTAGAGCAGGGCAACAGTGCCAGAGAAGAAGGGACAAGGGACCAATACAATACTCAAGACTGTGCCCCTCAACAGACCCAAACACACTCAGAAGTGTGCTCTACTAAACCCTGGGGATACCCCAGTGCCATCAAGTTGACAATGAAGCTTGTTACAATTCAAAACCAACCTTAGTCTACCAGCTCCTTTTAGCATAGTCACTATTGGTGCTTCGTCTGTCACCTTCTCACTTTTCATTTCTCTACTCATCCTCTTACATGTCAAGTTCAATTTATCTCTCCCACAAAATCTCCAGATCATATTAGCATCTCTCCTTTCTAACTCCCTTTGTCCTACCTCTAGCCCATGTCACTAGTCTCAAGGATCCAAGTAATACCCAAACTTGTGAAGACAGAGGTCTTTTGGGTCTTATTTCCTTATACGTAAGAAAACGAGTACAGCAGACCACTGGGACTCACTTCATGTCATGGAGAAGTGGCAGTGACTCTGCAGGCTACAGAGCTTCATCCCATAAAAGCCAGCTAGTGTGACTAGCAGGTTGCTTTGCTTTGAGTCACGACTTGCACCTGAACTGCTGGCTACTATGTTCACTAGCTAATCGTGAGGTCTGTACATGGTTACACATTCTGCTAGAACACATTATATATTCCAAACAAGCAAATTCCTTCTCTCCTCTATGTCTGTTTCCTATGAGAAAAATGTTCTTAATAACTTGTCTCTCATATTTACTTCACAGACATAGTTGAATGTTAGAATGCCTCAAAGAAACCCCCAAAATACCTGCCATCCTTCTTAACTTGAAGATTACATGATTGACAGCATTTTCCTAACATGTTTTAATATCCCAGTCTTGATTGTTGAAGGAAAAAATAGGATGCATTTAAGAGCACTTATTACCCAATAGTAAAGCAACATTAGATACAGTTTTTGAGAGGACACCATCTGAGAAATGATAAAACTAGAAAGAAGTCTCTGTATCAACCTCCACGTCCACTGCTGGTGGCTGGAAGAACCTTCTAGAAATCCCATTGGGTGGCCAAGCTGCATTAAGAAATCAGGATGGGGAAAGAAAGAAGAAAATGAAACACCGAACTTTCAATTCTTGGAAATAAGTAATGAAATTTATAGTCACTGCTGTCCTTAAAAGAAAGAAAATAGATGTCTGCTTGCCCCGGTAGGCAGAGGGTCTACATTTTGAAAATCGTGGTAGAAAGTTCTTTCACCACATCTAATCTGTTACCCCTCTAACAACCTCACATCCCCTGCTAGTATGGGGATAAGGAGAACTAGGACCGAGGAAAGTCTCTTAATCTCTGTATCACTGAGACACCCAGATCGAGAGAAAAGCCAGGGCACAAGTGAGGCAGGTGCTCATCCAGCTGAGGCAGCCGCAGAAAGAGCTCCACGTTCAGCAGGAGCAGTGGGCAGCTTGGGTGGGAGCCTGTTTCAAGCAGAGCCTGTTGGGTTCGGGTTGGTCTTGTGTATCCATAGGCTGTTGTTAGGCTGTTCAGAAGAAGCTAGCATGTTCTTGCCTCGTTTCTTTTCTCCTTTGAGGATAATTAGTGTCTTTGGTGACTAAGGGGTCTGTATTAGGTTGGTTATTTAAGAGAGTATCATTTATTTTTCTCTTGGAAGAGATCTGCAGTACAGATCTGTGCTTTTAATAATAGATAATGATCATCAAGGGCCCACTGTGTTCGAGTCTCTGTTCTATAATATTGCAATTATGAACGTGTTTAATCCTCCACACTCACCCAGGATTAGAACTATAATTGACCTGTGCCCACCACTTGTGTGATGCTGGCAGGCTTGTATTTGACCTTTCTGAGCCTCAGTTTACTCATCTATGAAATGGAAATAGTGAAAGCTCCTCCCACAATGGCTCTTGTGAGGGTCAAGTGCACCACTACTTGTCAAATGTTTCAAGTGTTCAATGTGAATTTGCTCTCAGTATTTACAATACCATCCCTACTTCCTGGATTGTACATTATATCCACGCAGGTCCAGTTTTCCTATTCTTGGTATATGTCAGATGGTTAGGGTTTTTATAATATGCCTCATTACTTCCTATCATACCGGCTATGAGACTAACAAGGTAGTTCTTAATATCATTATGATATACCAGTGTCCATGCAATCTTAAAGGCACATCCACAAAGCAACTCACTGCATGGAGTATGGTTTGTCTGTCACCCTGTAGTAACCAGGTCTTCTGGGAAGACTGGAAGATAGCCATGTCCTTGTGCCACCAGGTCTGCTACTAACGGCCAGTCTTCTATGTTGTCAGCAATGACCATCCCACCCCTGTCACAGCACCTTGCAAAAAACTTGAAGATGGCTGTTGACTTAATCCCTGGAACAGAAGCAGCTTGAGAGCAGGAACTGCATCATAATAACAGTTACACCTGGATTGTTTGACAAGTTTCTCAACATACAGTAATTACATATCATAAATTTTGGGTAGATCTATCAGTGAAATTGAATAAAGCTGTCAGCCCTCTTTGTCCACATGGCCAAATTTATCACCTTGAGGGAGGTCTTCAATGGGCTAAAAATATGGAGAATGTTTTCACCTGGGTGTTTCCAATAATGAAGCATTTCTTCCTTCTTTCTCAACTGCAAATCCCTAACTATCCAACCCCAGTGGCCCTAAAACATGACTAAGTCAGCCAAGGATAATCCACATCCTCTGTTTGGAAACCCAAAGACATTATTTCTCCAAGTGGATCTGGGGACAAAGGTACTTATATTCCACCCACTTCTGTTTCTGCCTCCTGATTTTTCACACCAGATAAGGATCCTTCCCAGCTGCCACTTGAATATCTTTTTCACCTGTGTTTTCTCTCCTTCCCACCAAAGCATAGAGACATGGGATCATGTTCACTCTACCATTACTCAATTAATATGAATAGATTTTTAGCGTTACCCCAGGGCAGCATTAAACACGGGGTCTATTTTAACTCTGCCCCAGTGGGAATTCTTCCAATTAGAGAAGATAATCTAAAAACCTAAAATTGGCACAGAGTATAAGTGTCCTTAAATCCCTTTGGCCAAAGGACAGGCAACTCCCTGGATATTTATTTTCTGATAATTTTTAATTCAAGATCCTAACTCATGATTTTGATCTTAAAGTGATAAAGGGGCATCTGTTGGTTCTTGTTGAGGTGACAGGGATATTTGGCTAGAATGAGCCAAATATTTTCTGTAAAAGATTTTGTTTTGTCTTGCCACATAGTAGTACATCAACCCCCAAATACAAAGAAAGCACCTGCCAGGATGGAGCTTGTTGCTTGCTATTAGAGGCCCTCACTACCCATCAGCTTTGTCAGAATGAGCCAACTATTTCTTTGCAAGATCTAATTTTAGAGATCAGAGCTTTGTAACGTGTGCCCTGTATAATGGGAATAAAGTGTGACTTCCATTAGTTAGATGACCAGAAGATGTACTACAACTTGTCTTTGCCTGGCCCTGGAGCTGATGCATCTTAAATTTAATTTATTCTCAAAAATTGATTTTCTTTATTTGATTTTCCTCCCCTATCGGGCTTTCTACTAAGGCTGCCCAGTTGTATGGCCATTAATAACCACAAGACTCTGTGAAGTTTCCTTGAGTATCACACCTTGGGGTTGTTTCTGCAAATTGGACTCTCTTTACTGAGAATATTTCTATTGAATGTCCTGGGTGTGGACAAGCTGAGGCCCTGCCCTCTAGTAGCCCAACTCCTCGCTGTGGAGTGCAGAGGTGCACAAGTTCTAAAAGACCTCAGGGTACTTCTGAACTTAATCTCCAGAACTGTGTGTGTGTGTGTGGCTGTTGCCCCAAAGTAGACCAGGGCCAGCTGGGCTGCCTCAGTCCCAGGTGATATTTTACCTCCAGCCTTGAAGATGATGCCAGGGATTTGTTGGTGCTGGACTAATTCTCATGGCAGAGGGAGGAATTGGGCTCCATTTCTTATCTGAGACAGGGCTCTTGAGGAGAGCTAGCCGGTGGGGGAAACAGGGCTAAACGAGAGAGACCTTTGTGGTCATCAGTGGGAGATATTTCTTCCCTTCAACAAGCCTTGAGTGATTTAGAGTGATTTGTTACCATGGAGTTTTGTTTTAAATTCTGAGTTCATTTGTAGCGATACTTGCTAATCAATTTTAAGTGGAAACAGCTGCTCTGTGTCACGCCCACAGTTCCCCCTTCAAACTGTGGAAAACTATAATTCAAACCATTCTCTCCACACCCTCAAACCTGCCCAGAATGCTCATTGGTATGGCTCTGGCTGCCAGGTTCCCAGTGGCTCTTCCCAGGGGTCAGCCCTCTGTGGGACAGGTCAGAGGGAGAGGGGTCGGCGCAGCTGGGGGAAGGGATGAGCTGGGAGGGGCACAGGATCCTGACATCTGCTCAGACAGAGCCGTTTGCAGTCTCAGCAGCAAGGAACGTGATCCAAGCCAGGCATAAGTACTCTCTTTGCATTGCTCCAGTGCATTTATTCAAAGTGCTATACACTATCAAGCTGCTTGCCTGCTAGGGATGGAGAGGAGAAAATGCAGATGCTACTCACAGTCCAAGGGGAGAGACGGAGCTTTAGAAAATTATAACGCAGAGTTCAGTGGGAAGATCAAGGTGGGCACAAGATAAGTGACAGCTCAGAGGGGGCTGCTGGGCTCCTTCACCAGCCAATCCTGCCTCTCAGGTTCCACTAGGAGGCAGGGATGGGTGGCACGATGGGCTCCTCGCCGGGGCTTGGGGCAGTCACTCTCCAGAGAAGTGTTCGTAGCAGCGTCGGGTGGAGGTGGACCGTGCCCTGTCCGCCTCCTTGCTCTGTGCTGCGGCACTTCCCATGTATACCAGTGGGATGGCTAATCTCAGTTGGCCTGAGAGATGCTCAGGAGATGTATAAAGCGTGTTTTGCTGTGTCCACGTGGGTCACAGAGGCCTTGCCCCTCCCCCTCTTGCTCCTCCATTCCCTCTGCTTCCTGGCTGCCATGAAGTAAGCAGCTGTCCACCGTGAAATTTCTACCTGAGAGAGCCAGTAGTGGACTAACGCCTCAGAAACCATGAACCAAAATGAAGCTTTTCTCCTTTAAGTTGTATATGTCAAGGATTTTTGTCCCAGTAATGAAAAGATAACCAATACAGGTAGGACAACTTCAAAAGCCAGATTCCCAGCTGGGGCCATTACTCACGTGGTAGAAACAGGAGGAGGAAGAGAGGAAAGGTATCCAAAAGCCAAACACTAAAAGATTGTGAATATTCACATATCCCTTGATTTCAGGATATGGGTGTATGTATCGGAAGAATGGGAATAATGCTTGGAATATCTGGGGAGGACTTGAGTAGAAAATAGAACTGTTGAGGTTCTGGCAAAGAAACATGAAGAATTCTTATGAATGAAAAGGTAGAGGGGGGTGGGGAATGGTGTTGCAGCTGCCAGGAAGGAGGAGCAGGGCTGTTGCTCCGGTGACTGCCAATCCCCAAACTAAATGAGCCTGGGGCAGGTTTGGGTTACCTGTGGAGCTATGTTTTTATGGCCATAGGGAAACCAAACAGAAAAAAATCAGGAACAAAATTTAATCTGTAGGATGGCTCCATGACTGGTCCCTGTCCTCTGCAAGTAGCATGTGGCTAAGGAGAACTCTAGGATCAGGAAGACCCAAAACTGCAGGTTTTCCACCAACAGAGTACCTCAGATTCCACTGCCTGAGCCACGGAAGTGGCAACAGCTGAACACAGCTCAAAAGACTCTCAAGCAAGTGGCTGTATTGTCCATGTGAAGGCACTTGGCGTGGAACTTGGTCCCAGGAGAAGATAAATTCATTTTGGCTTTGTTGTTGCTGCTGCTATTGTTGTTATTGTTATGACTCACCTTATGTTCTCATTTGTATAATGTGATCATTTCATCAAAGTCTCCCAAGAGGAGTCAGTTGCCCCTCTTGCCCGTAGGGTGACCCAAAGGAAGGTATTTGAAAGAAGAGGTGATCTAAAAAGAAGCTTTTCATTTGAGGTGAGAAGGATGGGCAACTTCTCAGAGTCAGCAGAGGAAGGCAAGGATTATCATGGAGCAGCGGATGCCATCTTGGTCTGAGGTGGAAGGGACAAAATCTGGTTGTTGACTTCAGTCCTTAAATGTCAGACGTTATTAGAAAATAGTAATCGTTCATACCAATGGAAGACAACGTGTGGCCAAACTCTGTAACATGAGGGATATAACATCAAAAATGCAAACTATGAAGGTTCCTCAAAAAAATTAAAAATAGAAATTCTGTTTGACCCAGCTTCTAGGTATCTTTCTGAACGACTTAGACATATGATTTTATGGTCACACATGCATGTCCATGTCTGCAGCAACACAACTCATTAGCGCTAAACCTTTGAAGTAGCCGGTGTGCCTTCAACAGGTGAAAGGATAGTGAAAGTGTAGCCCATATGCACAGTGGAATACTACTCTGCCATAAAGAAGGATAAATTTGAGTACTTGTAGGAAAGTAAATACACTTGGAGCCCCTAATACTAAGCAAAATAAATTGTACAGAGAAGGTGAAATATTGCATTGGTTTTATTTTAAAAACTCCACAATATAAATAACTTAAGGAGCAAAATGAATGAGAAATGGTAGGAAACATGGAGGTAGACTTTGCGGAAATGGAAAGGGGCCCTGGGGTTGGAAGCAGACAGGAGGGGAAAGAGAAGAGGAAGCAAAAATGATTAGATATGATACGTATACACACTCATTCTCTAAGTTAAGTGTAATCATTATATATCGCAAAAATATAATGACAAAAATAGTATTTTTGAGGGAGAAAGGGAAAATGAGAAGGCCTTCTGGGCACTGCAAGTGCCACCCAACGAGTGAGCTGCCTGAAGGAAAACATGTAAAATTATTTCTGCTCACTACTAGACAGAAAGGCAGGATGGGAGAACAGCTTCCTCCCCTGGATCCTCTTTTGTCCTCTGGCCTGGAGATCCAGAGTCCAATCAGGAAAGGCCAGGCTTACTGCCCCGTTGCGTGACATCAAGCGGCTCACCTTCTTCTGCCCTGTGGGACAGCTGCAGAGATGGCCGGGATGGAAGCCTGAGCAGAGATGCAGCAACAGCCCCTGTCCACACAAATGCTGGTGGCTCCCCAGACAGCCAGGCCGGGCCTGCTGTGGAGGTGCTGCTGGCACGCTGCAGTTGAGTCAACTGCTTGAAGAACCACTTCTGTGTTTCCTCCAAAGTTTATTTTTGCTTCTGCAACTTGCTATTGGATTGGCCTCGCGGCAGTGCATGCAGCAGTTCTTGTATATGAAGAGACTGAAGTAGTTTATCCCATACCCCTGACAGCCATGAGAGGGTAATTGATTGTTTTTCTGGGAAGTTTAGTTCCCTATAACTTAGAACATGATTTAATGGACAAAATTATCAGTATTTAGTCTTTGTTCCTCTCTAAAAAAATCTGAATTGAGAGACTGGAGAAATAGCACGGCATTAGAACACTTGCCTAGCAAGCACAGGGCCCTTAGTTCAATTCTCAAGCACCACATAAGCCAGGCTTGGAGACACATACGTGTAATTCCAGCACTTGGGAGGCTGAGGCAGGAGGACTGCTGTGAGTTGAAGGACAACCTGGGCTACATAGTGAATTCAGGACCAGCCAGGACTACAGAGTGAGACCCTGTCTTAAAAAAAAAAAAAAAAAAAAAAAATCCTGGACTTAATGTTTTATTTCTTCTTATAGTAGAAAATGGAATGTTTCTGTCTCTCAAAAGGATTAACACAAGTACGTTTTTCACTATTTTGTAGGAAAGTGTAGTGTATTCTCAAAATACTTCCTAAAGCTGGCTGTGGATGGTCACAGAGGAACTAAAATACAGAAAGGCAGTCATCACTCTTCATGCTCGTAATGTTTCAGGTTGATGTTGAGAACACACGGAAGCAACGTCAGCCAGGTCAATGCATAGGGACAAAAATCACTCGGAATGTATTTCCTGTGCACATGGTTGGCAACACATGTAGACATGCATCCTAAGAAAACATGCTATAGCTAAGGCGAAGGACCTTTTCCAATGTTTCTATTTTATGCTTTAAGACCTGACATTTCACCTGTTTCTTATACAACCGCACGTGGTCCAGATCCTCTCCATCAGCATCATCATTCGGTCAAAGGTGTAGTTACTGAGAGTAGAAGCACCCAGCCTGTCCAGGAGGAAAGTCTCCTTTTACTTATCTTCCAGAGTCTCTCAGAACCTAGAGAAGCTGATTTATCATGTGGCAGAAAAAGAATTTTGAATCGAAGTGAGAAATCCTGTGTCCAAACCCCACCTCTACTACATAACTGTATGTTCTTGGGCAAATTGTTCTTTCCTCTGTTTTTAGTTTTCTTATTTATAGGAGCACACACCTCACAAGACAAATGTCGGAATGTATGAGATGATGTGTGTGAAAGGTCGTGTAAACTGTTAAGTCCTATGCGAATGTATGTTAACAGTATGGCATTTAAATGTCTTTAGTCTACTTAATTTCTTAATTAGCCAGAAGATAGCATCATAAGCAACAGGCAAAAACAAACATATTCATGTATTAATGAAGAAAATTTCTGATCCCACGCCAAAATAATAATATCATTTCATATCGCAGGACATGAAAGGTCTCTATTTGGCTCAGACAGACCAAAATCATCAAAACCTAGATTATCAAGTAATATTTAGTTTTGCTTTCTGGTATCAGGGCCATTTCACTGTCTTTCTTGCTCAATGAGACATCCTACTCTTTATTGCTGAAGAATAAGCCTCCCACACTACAAGGAGAACTGGGCGTCCTGGAGGAGGTGCCACGGCTGCACAGGAAGCAGTGGCCCTGGGCCAGCTCGAACACAGGGACTTGCCCCTAAAGAAAAGGCCGCTGTCTCTAGGACTGTGGGAAGCACAGGTCAGCCTGTGGTGGTGTTGCCTGTGGTGGAGTAAAAGTCAGTCAGAGTCTTGGCTGAGATGGATGGGAAAAGATTCTCCGAAATGTTGTTTACACAGAGAGTTCTTCCTTTTCACAACCTTGGGCAACTCACATGACCTTGCTAGGCACCCATTTCCGGAGCTCTAAAACAAGGGGCCTGAGGACACCCAACATCCTCCCAGATAAACAGTCCAGTCTTAGCTCTGGCTGATTTGCAGCCCAGAATATTTTTCTAGAACTTAACTATTCCTTCTGATTTGTCTATGAAACTTACGACTACCTGCCCTTACCAGTGTTTACCCAGTCTCACGAGCACCAGAGGTTCCCCGGACACGAGCGCTGCAGGCTCCTCTCTATCTCCCTGCACATACAGATAATGCCCACAACTTTTCTTGGGCTCTCCAGCATGCATCAGCTCCATCTACCTGAACACATTTTTCAATGATCGCAAAAAAAATTCTAAAAGTAGATTGCATCGCGTGAGTCAGGGGAGTGGGCAGGAAGCAGACAGTATCCATTTCTGACACTGGTGCAAACTTAGATTCCAAATTAGGATAAAACCGGGGCGGGGGCGGGGGGGGGGGGGGGCGTTAGACTTTCTGTTTTTGTTTTGTAGAGGCCCTACCACCCCCGCAATCCTCTCCCGGCTTCCCAGCTCTCTCTCTGGCTTTGGCCCGATACCAGTTGTAAATTCATAGCAGCCCCACATCTACGTGGCTTTGTTCGAAGGAAGAGATTGTAACACAGCTGATGGAACAGGAAGAAAGTGTCCACTAGACTGTCCTTAGTTTACAAACCTCACTCACTCAGAGGGAGACTACGACTGATTATCGACTCGTAGTTCCCTAGATCCTGAGGCCTTAGGCTTCCCATCCAAACTGATTGAAAATGTAGATAATGGCTCCTTGTCCCACGTGTGACTGCGAGCTGAGGGTGGCACCGAGAAGTTCTTTCCTGTTGACTGTGGTGCTTGCCGTTCAGCGGCTCTGCAGCAGAATGCTGGATTAAACTAAAAACAGAGCAAGCCTAAACATGATAAAAATCAAATCACATGCCTCAGTAATCCCAGCACTATAGGAGGCTGAGACAGATTGCAGGTTCAGTCCCTGCCTGGGCAACCCAGCGAGACTCAATCTAAAAACAAATTTTAAAAGGGCGGGAGGTGTAGCTCAATGGTACAGCCCTCTCAGGTTTATTCTCTGTACTTCCCCCTACAACAAATTGCAGTAATTCACAATAATAATGAATTAGCTGACCTTGAGCTAATTCATGCTAAAAGTACAATCTTTGATTTTTAAAAAAATTTTATTGAAAAATACTTTTTAAATGAGCTAGATATATCAGCCAGGGCTCCAGCAGTGACAGATCCAGCTCAGTTGAGGGTAGGTAAAAATTTTAGACAGCAACAGGAGTTCCAGGGACAGACAGTTATTTTTTTCCCCTTTAACTCTAATCCTTGGGAAAATTTCCAACCAGGCACGTGACTAGATGCCCCATGGAGAGGCCTACTGGGAATTCCTGTGGGCGAGACCCAGGGCTGAGAAAAATCCTTCCCTTTTTCTAACCTTTTCTTCTAAGGGAATGACTAGATAGTCCCAAAAGACTTGAGATAACAAGAGGTTAAGAAAATGCTGCTTTAAAGGAACATCTGCTTATTCACCCGAATCTGGAAACGAGAAGAAAGGTCCTGGAAATCCTACACTCAATGGGAAGAGAGGAAACCCTACTCTTACAAAAACCCAGTCCAGGTCAGAAGTCCAGATTTTAGAAAAGAAAAAAATCATCATACTTGGAAATAGTGAGCCCAAGTGAAAAGTTATTCTTTTGCTTTTCCATTTCCTTCATTTATTTTATGAGAATTTATTCAAGAAAGAATAATTGCAAAATGGAATTACCAAGATACCCCTGACATTGCCTTAGTCAGGAGTGAAATAATGCAAGGAAAAAACTGGCTTTGATTCCTACATCCATCCCTCCGTCTCGGGATTTGGCCCAGGGTGAGCCACTGAACCTCCTCAGACCTCAGATTGCTCTAGTGTAAAATGGGTTGACCTTTGAACTAGAGGGACTTCAGAAATAATCTAAGGACCCTTAATTTATATATTCAGGATTGGAAGTGGAGGCTTCTTTATGTGAATAGAACTTGAAACCCAAGTAGAATCTCTGCAAGCCCAAAGAGGGAGAAACTACATTCAGAAGAACATTAAGACCTTGCTCATACATATAAATGTCACAGAATTGGCTGCAACACATTTGGAGCTGGTAAAGTACTTTGGAGATTTCCTACAATCCCTGTATTTTTCGGAGTTAAAACTTGAGCCTAGGGAAGCTGAGTGACTTACAAAAGATCACTCAATGCATGTCAATGTTAAGGTTAAAATTTTAGGGATCGGTTCTGAAAGAAGCAAGCAAGGCAAAGGAACGAGGCCACACCTCAGAAATCACTGCCACCACCTACCAAATATTTCCCCCAGGCCAGGCATATACTCAATCTTGTTAATGTTTTATGCCATTGAACCCCACAACTCAGAATACTTGGTGTTATCACCAGGGCCAGCTGCGTGGGCACGAGACCTGTGCTGCTGGCCACACGGAGACCCCCAGGCAGAGGGTTCTTGTCTCCATTTAATATTCTGAGGCCACCATCTTGAAATACTTAATAATTTTTAAACAAAGATCCCCATATTTTTATTTTGAACTACATCCTCACAAATTATGTAGCTGGTTCTCATTATCTCCATTCAAAGAAGTGTGAATAGGGATTTCAGAAAATCTCTGAAGAGCTTACCAACTCTAAATCTGTTACGTGGTTTAATGCCCTGCACCCAGTCTTAAAATTCTTAATAATTCTTAAGCAGAGGCCCCAC
This sequence comes from Ctenodactylus gundi, assembly GCA_004027205.1. Lineage (NCBI taxonomy): Eukaryota > Metazoa > Chordata > Mammalia > Rodentia > Ctenodactylidae > Ctenodactylus > Ctenodactylus gundi. The sequence goes on from PVKB01001393.1 coordinate 346,208, forward strand.
ATTTTCATTCTGAGTTGAGTCCCACAGTCCTGAAGCTGGTCTCCATTATGTCCATGTTATAGTTGTGTGAACAGTCTCAGGGAAATCAAATTGCTAGCTCTTGTCCTGCCACTTCTCTAGATGGGGCTGCAGCAGCAGAGCCCGCAGGCTGGGAGAAGCTTAAGGCGGACAGGCTGTGACCTAAGGGAATAGACGCTGTGACCTCAGAGCCCTTTGGAATTTCCCTCCTTCAATGGCCTCAGGTTTCAGTGCTCAGGGATTGTTTGGCCAGTAGGTCATTGAGTGTCATAGGGAATCCTAAGAATTCCCCTTGGATGCAAAAATAGAAAAGTGGTGTGAGTTGTTTGTCCTACTGCTGAGTCACGGGTATAGGTTAGAGAAGCTCCACAGCCTCTGTCTGCTGTGCCAAGTTCTGTGCCTGGTGGGCCATAGCTAGGTTCCCACAGGCAGGGCCGGTCAGGGTGGCAGGATGGAGACCGTGGTCCAGCTGCAGAGTGGGCAGACAGCCAACTGGCTGTTGTTGTAAGGCTGAAGACCAGGCCAATCAAACCAGACAGACCGGGTAGCTTGAAATCAGGCAGGCTGCAGGTCCTGTGCAGAGGCCTTATTCAGACAGCATCAATGAGGACAGCCAAAAGCAGAAGGCCACAGGCTGAAATAGAAGCCCATATGTAAGCTGAGAGTACATTTTCTGATACCAGGGGTAGTCACTTTAATTGCTGAGACTAAATTTCCTGATTTTAGAATTAAGGGAAGTAATACTAGCCTCATGAAGTGAATGTCAAGGTGAAAGGTCATATTTGCGTAAGACATAATTCAGTATAGTCACTGAAAGTTTCAATTTATGTTCATTTAATTTTGTAAATATTGAAAGAGTTCTATTCCAAGCCTCTCTCTATAGGACAGAGTGGGATACTTCCCCTCTCCCCCATTCAAGAAAGGTCTACAGCCTGGACGAACAGAGTCATGGAGGAGAAGAGACCAAAGAATGCAGGGGCCAAGTTTGCACTGGTTTGGGGTTGAATTTTATGCTAAGGAATACTTGTATTTTACAACTGTCACTCAAGCTAAAGTGTGAAGAATGTATTGAGGGAAAAGAGGGAAAGAAAGGAGATTAGACCACGGATATGTCCCAGACAGAGATACTGGCAACTTTACCAGGATGTACACACAGTTATCCCTCAATACCCATGGGAGATGAGTTCCTGGACACACACATGGACAACAAAATGCACAGATACTCAAATGCTTTGTACAAAATTACACACTTTCGTACAATCTATACACATCCTTCTGAATATTTCTTTATTTCTGTATTTATTTTCACAGGGTCATTCTAGGCAAGAACCTACCACTGAGCTACACCCTGGGCCCCACTTCCATCTACTTTAAATCATCTCAATATTACCTATAATACTTAATGCAAACACTTGTAAACAGTTGTGAGATTGCATTGTTTCAGAAATAATAAGAAAATCTCTGTACTTATGCACTACAAATGCAATTTTCTCTAATGTTTTCAATCCATGCTTAGTTGACCTCACAGATGCAGAAGCCAGAGATGTGGAGGCCTGATTATGTTGGTTTAACTGGTAGTTACTGGGCTTCCACCATGTAGCTGTCACAGTGCTAGGACCTGCTGATCTATCAAAGAAAACACTCTCCTAGCCTTCATGAGGCTGATAGGCAAGTCGGAAACATTTTCAAAGATAAAACAGTAGTCAACTCTTGAGTGTTTACTGTGTGCCACACACAGTGTATAATATTTGACACGCGTTGTGTCATTTAACTTTCACACAGCTAAGCTGGGTAAATCTAAATCTTATCCTTGTGTGAGGTACTAAGTGGAAAACTAGAAGCATGCAGGATCACAGTACAGACACGTGAAATCCAGCCAGGATTTTAGCTGCGTTCTGAGAGCAACCCTGTGGGGGTTGGAAGGTGTGTGAGTGCTGGAGGGAGGGGAGAGGGCCCCAGTCCCTCTAGGGAGCCCAACCTTCTGGCAGCAAATCCCTGTGTCCTAGGCAGTGGCCCTGCCATGGCTCTCCGATGGCACTTCAAAGGCACATATAGAGTCTTAGGTCAAGAAGAAGTCACACTAGATCAAGATAAGAAAGAGAATGATGTCCATATTTGTCAGAGTCTCAGATTTTAGAATGTTCTTAATGAATTCCATTTGTATGATTTTTCAGATCACACACACAGAAGGAAAAACCAAATCTTCATAATCTGATTAAATTGCCAATTAGAATATACCACAAAAGGAGCATTTGTTACACTGTTTTATCCACTGCGAAGTATGTGTAAGCCTGACCAACAGCAAGCATTCTTCTCTGCGGCTTGAGAAATGGAGACAAGCCAGGAAAGAAGCAGAGGAAACAGCTCTGTGACTCGAGTCACGGTTTCAACCAGACACTCTGGTCAATGACACACTTCTAGTTATAGTCATTCATTTCTCTCTTTATGAGGTGATGGGCAGTTAGTTTTGATCACAGACTTTAAATAGAATTGACCTCCACCAACTAGATCCATCAAATTTGCCAACAGATTTTCTTGAGACCATTGCACTCTCTATGGTATTTACATTTGCAAGCAGCCTCTTCCCCAGGCTTTTCTTCCTACTAACCCACTTCCTCTCACTGTCCCCGTCATGAAGACATTGAAAGCTAAGTGGTTGTGAATTTTTATGAAGACAAATGTATTGCCTTCAGAACTTTAAGGTCAGATAGATCCAATTCAAGTTTTCAAGTCTTAGTTTCCACTAATTAAGATCTGTGTGACTCAGAAATTTACCCAACTTTTCTGAGTCTGTGTTTTCACTGTAAAATGATACTATCTACGTTATGTGGTGTCAAGGAGAAGAAATAAGATAAAGAGCTTGCCACTCGGAGTGTCTGTTGCCACCATCACCAGAAACAGTACAGCAGGAGCCTAAGAAAGTGACAGTGACTCACTGAGGGGGCCAAGAGTGAGAATGAAGTGATCTACGGGAATACGGCAAGATGATACAGAGGAAATGCCTGCCAGGCATTTTGGGTTCTCCCAAAAAGTTGCCTTCAACCCTCCTTTTCCCGATGTACTCAAATGGAATCGTCTTCTTCATTCCAAGAAATTAATAATAAATTTATATTTGGTCTAGATTGAGATATAAAAATGGAAAAGCATTCTTCAAAGTTGATAGCCATAGATCCAAATCAATTGGTTGGCTTTGTTATAATGTGACATGCAGAGCAAGCTGTGGCCAGCAGGGGACACTGAACCTTCAGGGAGGTTGTGGCTGGGGGCTGAGACCTGAGGAAGGGCACTCTAGTTAACTCTTAGAAAAATGTATGCGTTTAAATAAGCCCTCATATCACAGGACTTAAGTTTCAATACAAATGTTCCAGAAGGAAAGGATATTTCATTTATAGGAGGAGAACTTTAAATGTGTGCGGGAACATTTTTGGGAAGAGTCATTATTTTTCACATTATCTTTGTTGAGAGAAACTTCTAAGAAGTTTCAACTTTATCAACAATGATAGTAGTAACTTATCGGCTTTTTTGAATATAGATCTTGGGTGTCTCATTTAGGAGCCAGCCTTGGCTAGACTTTTACCAACTCTGTTGACTTGAGTGGAGACCAGATTCTCCACTGAAGGCCTGAATGACTCCAAGATGAACTCAAGTCTAAATAAGGCATAAACACCCCTTATCCTACAGTGTCCATCTGGTAAAGCTCCAAATTACTAAGAAGCCCTGGCCTTCTCTCCAGCTCCTTGTCTTGGACCTAAAATACATCCCCTGTCTGTTCCAGTATTTGCTAAAGCGGCTGGAGTCAAACAAAGATGTTTTCTAGGCTCAGGCATCAAGGTATGTGTTTCCTGTTGGCGTAGTCAAACAGTGATAGAGAAATAATCCCCATACTTTGGATTTGCCAGAGTCTTTTTCATTTCCCTTGTCCCCAAGGCCATTGCCCTAGAAGAAACTTCTATGTAAGGGGAGCAAGAAAGAGAAAAACAAAAACAAAAATAAACCTATTAAAGAAGTTTTACTTTGTCATCATACGCAGATCAGTTGTAAACTTATATGGAAGGAACAGAAAAGAAACAAATAGCAATAGCCATGCGTACTCGCCACCGTTCTCATGGGTGACTAAAAAATTAAGTGTAATTGTTGCTTCCTACATAAGCCAGCAACTCTTTAGCTTCCTCCCCCAATTCAGTTCACATCCAATATAAATGTTTTCTGGGAACTGGTGTCAACAAATGCCCAGTTGGGGATTTTGGTTTAGTTTTCTAAACGGTAACCTGGAATGAATAAAGTCCATCTACTAGGAAGTAGAGAAAATATATGTTTAAGCCAACTCTTTAGAAAACCAAGGGCAGTATCTGTGTTGACCCAAGTCTAAATCCTTTGTATTTCACAGAGATCATCCAGACCTCAGGTGGGTGAAGAAACCCAGCCTAGGCACAACAAAAAAAGAGTCACATTCTATCTCCACAATTAGCTGCATGGTACAGAAGTGATCATTTGGAAATACATCTTTGAGGCTGGTTTGCTCAGGTGGAAAAAGTAAATAGTAACAACACCTATCTGAAATACTCATAGTTAGTGTGCAAATCTCACTGTGCCTTACCTTCCTTAAAACGAGACACCTGGCCCTTTCTACCTATTTTAACCTCACCTCCACCAGGTTGTCCCCCTACACTGCCCCTCAGACAAGTACATTCCAGCATTACTGAGCATCACACTCCTCCTACCTCTGTTCCTTTGCCACCCCAGCTCCCTAGAAAGCCTTGCTCTTCCTCCTTCCCTCAAAAAACACACCTGGAACAGAGTATACATCTGCTTGTCTTCAGAAACTCAGTTCAGATCTCACTTTCTCTGAGAAAATTTTCAGGGACACCTCTCAGCACACCTCCCATGGCACACTCATACAGCTTCTTTGTGGTGAAGTCTCAGATTATATCCTTTTCTCTCACCAGCACCTTTCCCTAATTCATACAACAGGATCCATAGGGGCTTCTTTTTCTAACTTGTACACAGGCTGTAAGTAGGCTGGCAGTGGTCCTGGAGGAGCAAGGGTCTGTGGGGGCAGGAAGACCAGGAACCCTTGTGTGACACTGGAAGTCAGGAAGGGAAATGCCTGGAAATCCAGTTTGCCTCTGGGAGGGGGGGTGGGGGGGAGGGCAGGATGTGGCAGGCAGGAAAGGGAGGGCAAGGAGGGCTGCCAAGGAGTTGTCTGTGGTATTAGTAGAGGATGTCTGGGGCTTAGCTGAGGTGGATTTGTGATGTAAGAGGAACTCTGTGGTCTTGTAGAGGATAACTGAGAATAAAGAGACGTACACAATTTGAAAACATCCAGTTCCAGAAAACGTGATCATTTCTGACAGTGACCCCCTTCACTCGTGCAAGCCTTGCTTCACTCTCAGGTTCTGCCTTCCTCAGGCCTAAGTCACTGTTATGATTTAGATCTTAAATGTGCTCCCAAAGGCTAAGCTCTACCTATGGTAATACTGAGAGTGGTGCGACTTCTGGAGGACAGGGCCGGGGGAGGTAAGGCAGCAGGTGAAAAATGATGCCCTTTGGGGTATTGGGGTCCCATGCCTTTCTCTCTTCTTCACTCTGCCTTTGCATCCTAGCCACCATGAGGCGAGAGGTTTCCTCTGCCAGGCATCTTCCACCGTGATTGTTCTGCCTCACACGGGCTCAAAGACAGCATGGCCAAGTGACTGTGACTGACACTTCTGAATCATATGCTGAGACAAATCCTTCCTGCTTTTTAAGTGTATTTTCTCAGATATTTTGTCAAAGCAATAGAAAGCTGACTAGCAGTCACTTCCTAAGGAATCTACAGCCACTCTGTACTGAGGCAGGGGTAGACCAGCCCTCCAGCCCACAGGAGGTCCACCCTTTATGTTGGTTCTCCTTCTCGCCTCAGCTCCTTCTTCTTGGCTTTTTCTCCTTTCCTTGGTCTTCACCTTCCGTATGTCCCTATTTATTTCTCTCCAGACAGTTTTCACTTTTTCTCTGGCTTCTTCAGGGCCCTCTCATGCTTCCAGGCCACACAGATCTCATTTGGGATTCCCAGACTTTTCTGCATCTTCGCTCTGGGACCTTTTCAGCCTTTAATTCTCAATATTTATTAACATCGACACCCTGTTTCTACTTACTTTTCTCCTTTAACATCACTTCCTTTCTGCTTTCGGGCATCCTTTGGCTCTTCAGGGCTGCCTGATCCTGCCCTCCCGCCACGTCATCTATTCACCTGAAGGCATTTCTTAAGCACGAACTCACCACCTTGCTGAGCAGCATGCTAAGTGCTAGAGACGCAAAGATGTGTGAGCCCCTTTTGAAAAGCAAAGGCATAAACAATCGTGCTGAAGTGTGTGCTGACAGCCTTCCTCCACGCTGTCCTTCACTCCCTACTCCTAACCCCACATGAGTCGAAAGCTCATCATTATCTGAGTTTTGAGAGGCTCCTGGACAGCTGGGCCAAAGGAGAGAGGGCCATCGCACGGTTCTTAAAGCCCCTGGTGTGGAGGCGGGTGGGGAGAACTTGACGGCATTTTCATCCTCTTGAGGATCAGAAGGATAAGGACTCAGCCTTGCCCTGTCTCTGTGTTCTGCCCTGATTCGCCACCATAAGCCAGTTCTGGAGCAGCGATGCCCTCCCTCCCACTCCCTCATTCTTTTTAGGGGGAGGGCAGATGAGGGAAGACAGATACCTGAACCTCTCTTTTATGTCCTTTCTGCAATCTGCTGTGAAGATTGACCTCTGGCTTTATAAGAACACCTGTGCTGATCCTAGGAGCAACTTGAAAATGAGCAGCCTGTGGGCAAGGGGTTTGTGTGCCAGCTTTGATGCTTTAGGAGTGTGCTTGGCAAGTCACTGAGAATGCCAAGGGACAACTGCTAGTCACAGGGGTTCTCAACTTTTGATCCGTATCGGTCTAACCAGAGAAATTTGACAAAAACACCAGGTCCAGGCCCCATCCCACCTCAATGTCCCAAGTTCCGTGGGCTCTACTAGCTGCTCAGCTGAGCCAGACTCATGCCCAGGCAGAAGAACCACCACTTTAGGTTGACTCCAGCTCCTCCTCCCACCACGGGACGGCCCTGGTAGCCAGCTGTGCCACCAGACTTCACCTGCTAAAATTTCTTTGTCCCCATGGCCCCAGCCTTAAGTGCAGATGGACTTCTCCTCTGGAGGGCCAAGAAGCAGACTAATTGTGCTAGTTTTCTTATGACCTTTTAAGCAATCATATTCACCCTCTTTCTGAGTTCTCTCATCTCTGGGGTGAGTTTAGCCTGAATGCAGTACGAACAGGACAGGGAGCTGTTGTTCCAAAGAGAGACAGAAGGCTATATAGTTTACCATTTTTAAGACTCACAAAGTATGACTTTTGCATAACTGCCAAATTTTAGTCAGCAAATTAGAACAGCTTGGGAGACTGCAGCAGGAGTGTTTTTGAAGCTACATCTGACCAGAACCAGTCCTGTGGTCACTTTGTAGGATTAGCCAAGTTTTGAAAATGAGAAAATATGGAAACATACACATGAAAAGATTCCCCAAGGTCATGCTGAAGGCGGTGGGGAAGAGGATTAGAAGCTCAGTGTTCTTTCTCTTAGGCCTATTTCTGAGCTACCGGATAATGTAGCTTCCCCTACACAGATGACACAGTATTTTGCCTTTAAAATAAAGTAAAAGTTTTAAAAAGTTCCTAGGTTGGCCACATTTCATCACAAATCTCCTAGGGAAAAAGGAGCCATCTGAAGGCAAATTAATTACCTCAAGCTACTGGAACACAAGTCAAGTGAACTTTCTCCTGTGCTTTACTGAACAATTCTGTAGAGAGAGAGTGGTTCTCAGGCGTCGTTTCTGGGGAGCTTTTTAAAGGCATCTTTGCACTGGCTCACCCTGAATCAAGTCAGAGCCTTTGTGGGTGAGATGCAGACATCATTATTTTTTAAAAACTCCAATATACAACAACCTTTGAGAGCCAAGACTGCAGAGTAGCAGTACGCAACCTGTGTACTGGGATCATCTAGCATGCTTCAACTATGAGACTTATATCCCATCCCCAGACATTGTGATTTACTAAACTGAAATCGTGGCCGGAGCTTGCTAACAGATCCCCCAAAGATTTCAACATGCAACCAAATTCAGGAGCCCCTGCCATAGAGTTTCGTTCCTCACCACCTATAGCTCCCTGGATGAGGTGTCTGGGCACCACCTGAGAGCTTCTTAAAACACAGAATCCCAGCCCCCACTCCAGACCCACTGAGACAGAATCTGTAGTTTATCAAGGACCCCGCATGATTTTAATGCATATTGAATACTGAAAAGCACTTTTTAGAGCATTCTCCACCTTCAGAAAAAAAATTCACATTTCCAAACATTGAAGTCGTTTATTTCCTTCTTCCAATTAGATGTAATATAGGAATGACAGAAAATACAATTTTAGACATGGAAACTACTAGTAAAAACTAATAAGCGTGCCAAGGACTCTACATGAATTACTTTATTTGATATTCATGACCACCTTATGATATTATGTACCAGTACTTTACACAATTCACAGATGACCAAACTGGGGCTCAGACTTTGGTGCACAGCTAAATTAAAGATCACCTAGACAGACAAAGGGCTTAATATAGTGTCTCTAGAATTTAAAGAACATGCTTTTAATTCCTCAGTCAGATTTGCTCAACTCGTGTGCCAAACATTCTGGATGGGTTATAGATATAACCCTGACCTGATCCCTCAGCCCTCCATCAGGAGTAATGGAGCCTTGCATGCTCACCCACCACATAAAAAAATAAGAGATGCCTGCTCTAAATTATATTTCTACCAACTCATCCTTTTGCCCATTGTTAAACAAAGAAAAGTTGTTCCTCCTGTGATTTAGGTGATCTGCAGAGGTCATCTGGTGTTGTAAAACCCAGGATAGACCCAGAACCTGGGAGTCCCAACTGTCTGCGTGCCTCCTCCCATGGAGAGGTGGTTCTCAATATTTGGTCCCCTGAGAACCTGTAAGATTCTCCTGCCACCATCTCTTTCTCTAAAGCTTTTTACCAAGCCCTTTGGGTGATTCTGGTGTCCTCTTGGCAGAGAACTAGAACACTAAGGTCAGCCCCCCTGTGACCATGCTTGTGCGCCCAGAGATCAGATCTCGGAGTTCAAAGTTCCCGTGCTTCAGCCCCCTACTACAGGCTAGAGCTTTTCTGCAAATAAAGGTTTCTTAAGGGGCTTAACTTTAAACTAAGCTGAAATTTACATGCTGATTTAATCTTCTTAGGACTGCCTTTGTCTTTTAGAAAAGAGCTGTAATGCTTTAGAAAGGAGAAAGTAAATGTTGGTTAGCAGATAAAATATTAAATGCTCTTTCCATGCTTTTAACCCACTGTCTTCTGGGACTGTAAACATCCGGACACCAAAAAGGGAAGATAATGCATTTCTTGAGCACCATCTGTATGTCAGGTATCCAGTGACACAGAAAAACATACTTTACTCACCCATCATCTTGTTCAATATAGTAATTTCCAGTCAAAGAGGAAACTGAAACTCAGACACAAAGTGACTTGCTTAATATCACAATTGGGCAATGGCAGCTCTGGAATTTGTTCTATAGCCTGTATTCTTCTGTTTGCCCTCCAGCAGAAGAAGGTTTAATCATTCCAGTATCTAGACTAATTGGATTCTAGAAATCCTAGAGCAAGCTCCGCTAACAGGTCTGCCTACTCCACACTCCAGGGACGACTAACTCCACACTCTTTTCCTGTGCCTTCAGGGAAGGCCCCGTGCAGATGTGCTGTGTTCTGACTGTGCTATGGAAGTTGCTCCTCAAGCATAAGAATAGATCAGCCATGAAAAAGCAAGACAGTTCAGCTGTGCCTGAGCATCCTGAAACACTTAGAAATCTATTCTTAGCCCGCAGCATATGTTCCATGACAGCAGTTCTAGTACTGCCAGTGCCCTGCTGAGAAGCCTCGGTCTTGTTCTGTAGAAGACCAAAGAAACCCATAGCCAGACTTAGAACCTGGGAAGTGCAATCCCAAGGGAAAGGAGCATCCAAAGACACTGCTGCTGAGCCATAGCCTCCACTACCTCACCAGTGAGAGTTCACATTCGTGCCACCAAACACACCAGGGATTTGAGCTGTGATTCAACAAGGAGCAAAAATGGCACTAAATGACTCAGTCACAGAAGGAGATAGTTGAAAATCTGTGTGTGTTGCACGCAAAATTATATGAGTGCCTTCCCTGTCTGTGTGGCCCAGCACAGCCTCTAAACACCCAATTCCAAGTCACTGCTCATCCATAAAATGTACACAGACCTGCACATCAAGACAAGAGATGACTTTCCAGTCCTTGGACCATATGGCTAAACCCATTGCTGCATAAGGATACAGGCAAAACAAAAATTTTGTGTTAGCCTTTCTCATCCTTCAAGAAAAAAAGCAATTCCCTGCTCTATATAATTTTATTTGAGTTATATTTTTTGCCAAAATATAAGTCAGTTAAATAAGGGCCATTTTTCCTTTTTGTTGGAGGCTAAATTAGGCCTGAGATTCCTTACAAACACACATCAAGGCCAAGAGTCACCATCCACTTGTCACCTTGGGATTTTATGTCTTAATTTCACAAACTCATATAAGAATATACATCACCATCATGCTTGACTCTTAGGTTAAAGACAAGAATTAATTTTGTCAAGTTATAGGAAATAAATCAACTTATGAAAATTCAGTTATTTCTATATACTAAGCATAAACTATTTAGAAAGGAAGTTAAGAAAACTTTCCCATTGTAGTAACATCAAAAGGAATAAAAGACTAAGAAGTAAGCATAACGAAGGTGAAAGACTTCTACACTACAAAACTCTAATGAAAACTAGTACACTGATGAAAGAAGTTAAAGCAAATGCAAATAAATGGAAAGATATCCCATATTCACTCAGCTCAACGTGAGCTACAGATTTAAAACAATTCTTGCCAGAAATTCCATGGCATTTTTCTTAGTAAAATAGAAAAGACAACCCTAAAATTCATACAACACCATAAAAGACCAAGAATAGCCAAACCAGTCTTGTGAAAGAAAAAGTTGGTGGCTTCATATTTCTTTCAAAACATAATACAAAGCAAGAGCAATCAAAATAGTGTGATACTTATATAAAAATAGATATCATGACCAGTGAGCCGGAAGAGATTCTGGTCTATTAGTCTTATAGGTTTCATTCATATAAGCTACACATACACAGTCAACTCATCTTCAGCAAAGGGGCCAAAGACACAATAGGGAAAGGAGACTCCCTTAAAATGGTGTTGGAGAAGCCGGACAGCCACATGCAGAACAATGAAGTTGAATCCTTGCACTACACATAAGAATCAGTTCAAAATCAATAAATATTTGAACAGAGATCTGAAACTATGGGGTTCCAACAAGAAAAGTTCAGGAGAAACTTCCATGACGTCTGTCTAGGCAATGGCTTCTTGGCTATGATACCAAATGTGCAATGAACAAAAGCAACAAGATACAGGTAAGACTATACTTCACCAAAAGCTTCTATGCCAAAAAGAAAATGATCAATAGAGTGAAGATGACCCTGCAGAAGTGGGGAAAATATTTGCAAGTCATATATTTGATAAGGAGTTAATATGTCAAATAACATAAGGGGCTCTTAATAGCAAGAAAAAATAAATAAAAATAAAAATGAGTAAAGCCATGAATAAGATTTTCTCCCAATAAGACTTGCAAATGGCCAATAAGTATATGAAAAGATGCTCGAGATCATTAAAAATTAGGGAAATGCAAACTAAAATCCCAATAAAATAGAGCATCAACCCAGTTAGGATGGCCATTATTTTAAAAAAATTAAGTATTGGTGAAAATAGGGAGATATTGAAACACATGCACTTTTAGTTGAAGCATAAAATAGTGCCGCTACTGTAGAAGGTATTACGGAAGTCTAAAAAAAAAAAAAAAAACATAAAAAAGAACTATTCTGTGTTATAACAGCTCCACTTCTGAGTATACATCAAAGAAAACTGAAAGCCAGCTCTATAGGGATATTTGCAAATCTATTCATTACAGCCCTGCTCACAACCTCCTAGGTGTCCGGTGATGAATGAATAAAGAAAATGTTACATACACATACAATGGAGTATTATTCTTCCTCACAAAGCAGGAAATCATACCATGTGAGACAACATGGATGAACCTGGAGGCCATTATGCTGAGTGAAATAAACCCGTCACAGAAGGACAAATACTGCTTGCTTCCAATGACATGAGGTGTCTAAAATGGTAAACTCATTTAAAAAGTGTAGAGTGGCCCTGTCCAGAGTCTGAGGCACGGAGGCAAAGGCAAGATGCCAGTCAACTAGTATAGGGTTTCAGTTATACAAGATAACTAATGTAATAACTAGAATTGTACAGATTCAATGCACGGTACTGAATCTATAATAAACCACAGCTATTGGGCATATACAAGATAAGGAGGAAGTCAATCTCATGTTCAGAGTTCTGACCAGAATGAATTAGCTAAGTAAGTTGCAAAAAAGGTTATTCGGCTCTGGTGGGCAAATGCCATATTATTAACTATTGCAGAACCTTGAAACAAGAGTAATAATGGACAGATCTGCAGGCCAGAAGGCACCGGGGCCTCCTTCCTCAGTGGGAGAGGGTGGGGCTATTAGCTACCCTATGAAAGGGAGAGAGCAGGAGGCTTCGCATTTTTCTGCTTGCTTGTTCCACTTTGTATTGTGTTGCTGTGCAATTATGGAAATGTTGGAAATTGTCTAAAAGCATAATTAAAAGTCCCTTGGCTAGAGGGAGTGTGAAATAAGAGAGAAAAGGCTAGAAAGGGGTTAGCAATTAGAAAGGTTAGCTGTGAGGATGGATGTGAGAGATTAAAGGTTCGTTGTCATTTAAAACATCCTCTGTAGGTTGATGGTAGAAGCAACATTTCTTCTTTCCCTAAAATTATTCTTTTTATTAGTATGTGTAATAATTACATTCAACTTGAAAATTGGTATGTACACATATCACATCTTGATCATTTTTCTTTTTCTCTTGATGACTTTCCAATCCCTTTTTCTTCTCCACAAAATCTATCTTCCTGTTTTCTTCCATCATTCTTTTATTTTTCTCTTGTACTTCTTCATAGTTTGATTTGCTCATATTAGAGAAACTGTGCTATATTTAACATTCTGTGTCTCATTTATTTTTCTAAGTATCCATTTTCCTACAAATAACTCACATGTACCTTTTTTATGATAGAGGAATATTCTGTTGTGTATATATGCCACATCTTCTTTATCCATTCATCTGATGATTGTGCTGCTATAAACATGGATATACATGAACAAATGTTGTATGATATGTTTAACTCTTTTAAGAAGACACTCAGAAGAGGTACAGCTTGGTCAAATGGACTATCTGTTTTCAGTTCTTTGAGGAATCTTCATACTGCTTTCCATAATGTTTATACCAGTTTACAGTCCCACCAACAATGTGGAAGGGTTTCTTATTCTCTACAAGCTCAACAGTATTTGTTGTTTTTTGAGTTCTTGATACCATCAGTTCACACTAGAGTTAAATGGAACCTCAGTTTTGTTTTGATTTGCATTTCTCTGATGGCTAAAGATGCTGAACATTTTTTCATAAGTTTATTGTGTTCTGAGAATACTGTTTCATTGCAATTGCTCATTTTTATGGAATCTTTTATTGTAAGGAGTCTGATTTTTAAATTCTTTATATATTCTAGATAATAGCCCTCTTTCTGAGGAGTAACTGGCAAAATATGTTTTTCCATTTTGTCAGTTCTCTTTTCACTATGTTGATTTTTTCTGAAAAGATTTTTAGATAATCTAAATTGTTGATTCTTGGTATTATCTCAAGTGCAACAGGTGTTTTATTGAGAAAGTCCTTACTTTTATTTACATCTTGTCTATTTTATTTTTCATTTCAACATCAAAGTCTTTGATTCACTTTGATCTGATTTTGATACATGGTGAAAGATGTGGGTCTATTTTCATTCTTCTGCATGTGGTCAATCAGTACTTCTAGCAGCATTTGTTAAAGAGACTATCTTTACTCCAGCATATGTTTTGGGCCTCTTTGTTGAAGATCAGGTGGCTGAGGGTGGTCAGGGTTGTTTCTGCATCCTCTATTTTGTTCCATTGGTTTACCTGCCTGCTTTTGACCCAATATCATGTAGTTTTTATCATTACTGTTTTGGAATATAACTTGATGTCCAGGATTCAGATACCTACTGTCTTGTTGTTTAGATGAGGGCAATATTTCCTTAAGAAATGTTTGTTAAAGAGTGTTTTTAAGTTAGTTAAGATCTACTGAGTATAGCTTCGTGGATTGTTTTATTTACGCTTCCCCAGGGGTTTGTTACTTTCATGTAACAACTGAAAAGCAGAATGCTAAAAGTGGTTGATGGGTAAGCCTAAGATCACAGAAGTGATTAGTATGGCGGGCCCTGGATGCAGCTCTTTTCCTCCAGCTTCTGCTTCTCTCTGTGTCCCAAAAGCCACCTTAAGATGCCTATAGGGTATGGAAGGCAGTGTCAGTAAGAGGAGTGTCCAGAGTTGAGAGAGATGAAGTGACTACAGTGGACATTTGCTTTAGTGTCAGGAAAACAGTAAGTATTATAGAAAAAGCAGAACTGTAGACATATGAAAGAACTAGTTGATCATTCCCTTTTAGAAGTACAGAGTGGGTCACCAGATCTGCTGAATTTTTCAGTTAAAACTGGAAGTCAGATTGTTTTATGCTCTCCTATTTTGTTTGTTTTAACATTGGCTCGGGAAAATCTTAGAACATCAACAGGTAAAACAAAACTTACCTGCAAATCCAATTCAGCTCATGATCATCTCTATCTAAATCAATAATCCTGAAGCGTAAAGCTAGGTTGTAGTTAGGGTCCCAATGATCTTCTGACCAACACCTTCATTTTGCAGCCCCAAATTTTATGCTGCAAATATTAATTGAAAGTATAAAGATTAATCTTTGTGACAGTGTTATTTTAGTCATACATACCGTAATTCTGTTACATGAGCCACGTGTAAAAATAGAACATGCATATTGAAACACCTAGAATTGAAATTCCAGTCCTGCTAAGTGGGAGCTGTGCTCTGAAGCAAATAATTTAATGCCTCTGAGTAGCTGGTTAACTTAGTTAGTTCATCTGTAAAATGGAGACAGTGCTCTGTGACTTACAGATAAAATAAGATTTAAATGAGGGAATTGAAAGTTATCAGACACAGTTTCTTCAGAGGGAGCTTGGTCAAAGCTACTGAGCATCCTCTATTCCTTGGCCTATTATGGTCTGTGAATTTCTTTTCTTTGACCATTTCAACAGCCATTGACAATCTTGTTACTTTCCTCACAAAAATAATACATAATGGAAAGTGTGACTCCTGATTTTGTTAGAGGCAGTCTCCTCTACCAGTACAAATTTCTTGGTTGTTGCCCTCCCACACCCACTGGGTACGTTGCCCCGTCAAGGTTTAAAAATGGACTATATACAGTTTTGTTTTGCTTTGCTTTGCTCTGGTTTGCTTTATTTATTTGCAATGCTGGAGATCTAAGCCAGGCCTTTTACTCTCAGCTGTACCCCAGGTGATTGTTTTGCTTAGATTTTTGAGATAAGATCTCACTAAGTCAGTAAATTGCCTAGGATGGACTAAAATTTCCAGTCTTTCTGCTTCAGACTGCTGGGATTACAAATCTGCGCCTCCAGGCCCAGTTTACAGGAAGGCTTTGAGTCATATTATAGGTGTCGTGTTAATTAAAAGTAGGCAAAAACCTCTTTCTGCACAGATTCAGTGTGTTCTTGTCACTATAAGCACCAACAATTGCAAGAAAAAGTAGGTGATTTGGGTTTAGTTTTGTTTAGTTTTATTTGAGGTTAAGAGAATCCCACCGCAATGAAAAATCAATACTGTATTTGGTCGCATAGACATTATTAGAGCACCTAGATTAAATGGGTCATAAATAATAGTCCATTGATTTTTTTATCCAACTTTCTGTAATTTAGTTTACAAGAAGCAAAATTATTCCCAATGCACCAAGTGTTTGACTGACCTGAGTATATTCTATAGCATTTAATTTAAATTTATGTTTCATTATATCACTGTATTTGTTCAATTTGGTTTTATAGACATATATAAGAAGATAGATTTATAAATTTTTTTCTTCTCTCTTTTTATAAATCTCTGGCTCCTAATCGAATGCTTTGCTTTGACAATAAATACACCCTGCAAGGGCCACAGAAGCATGGAAGATATTTGACTGTTGCTAAAAGATGAAACTCTTCAGGATGAAGAAATACTGTAGGACTTTTCCTTTAAAATCTGATCATGGTAAAAAACCAACTCTGTCTCTGAGATGACTCAATTCTAGAACATCACATTATTCCACAATTTCCAATTCTATCCCAAATAAGAGTCAGATAAGTCCCTGTGATTGACAGTAACATACTAAAATTCACAGCTGCCAACCTCTATCTCAGATTAGATCAACAACACAAAGCAAACCTGAGCAATGATCCTCCAGCTGTGGGTGTATCTCATTTTGAATGTCCTCTCCTACATAAGCACTGAAGATACTCAGGTGAATGCCCGTTATACCTATCACCGAATAGCGTAGGATGATAAATGTAAGGCTTAATCACCCCTCCCCAGACATCTTCAAAAGTATCTGTTCATGTCAGTTCACCTGTGCAAAAGTTGACCACAAAGCTAACTTTGCTCCCATAGTATTGATTTCTGACTAAAGGAAGCCAAATCATACTGAAATTATGCAAGAATGAGGAAAACATGCAGGTGCACATATCTGCCCAGCCTCTTGTTTAGCTGGGCCTGAACCATGAGTACAAGTAGGTCATTGAAAGTCACTGCAAACCGGGACAGCTCCCCTGGCAGGAAACATTAACCTGCAGAAGGAAGCTTACAGACAAGTGATACACTGTAGCTGGGCAAATATATATTTTATTTATGAACTGATATAAGCACCAAGATATATAGGGAGAGAAAGGCACATAATGTTTCCTTAAGCATACTTCAAAGGAAGATAGGCAGGAAGATTTACACCTACACATTCTCTAATTTAAGAGCACCCCTCCCCCCAACAAAAGAGAAGTCAGAGCTCTAGCTATAACTCTGAAGTCCCAGAGAAGTTGGTTTCTTCTCTCTTGGTCTCCTGGGAGGTATAGAAGTAACCAGCCCCAGGATCTTATGTTAGTTAAGACCTCCTATGCCACAGCCTGAGCAGTGCTATGAAGGCACAGAGGTACGAGGGTGTTCACATATGCCTAAGGTCCCAAAAGCACTAAAGTCTTGCATTTTGGAAGATGTCCCAAAGGAGCAGATATATGTGTATCTGTTAGAGGGGTATATGTTAGAGACATGGAACACAAGATCAGGGTGTGTTTGGATCTGGATTGTGCCCCATGTATTAGTGGATTATCTATAGATTTTGGGTGCTGTTGAGAGGGAGGACCTGGTAGAGTGTGGCTGATTGCTGGCTTGTAGGGAATTAGGGGGCATTTGGCCTTGAAGGACGGATTCTTGCCCCAGCTTCTCCCCCACACTGATTCCTTCCTCTTGCAATGCTGTGAACAGCTGTTCTCCACCAAAACCTTCCCACACTTGCCAGCTCCCCATGAATGAAGTGAGGCCTGCTTAAACTGCGAGTTAAAACAAACCTTTCTTCTCTTAAATTGTAATTTCAGATACTGAGTCCAGCAAAAAAAAAAAAAAAAGGTAACTAAGAGAAGAGACAAACTTTAAGATCAGTTCATCTACATGTCTTATTTTACAGCTTTAGGACATCCTCCAGCCCCAGCCACAGGGGCTGCTCAACAGACAAGGGCGAGCAGAGGACCTTGGTGTGATTAAGAGGTAGCAGGCTATAGGATGTGGTACAAAGACTTGGGCTCTGGAACCAGGCCGGGCTCCTTTCAGATCTCAGGTGTACAAACTGAGGCAGACTTCCTAGCCTTTCTTATCGACTCACTAATCTGTACAATGAAAATAATGTGTCAGTCCTCCAGAGCAGAGGTTCACAATCAAAAGTGCATTCTTAATTCACTTGGTGGTAAACTTGATCAGAACTGAACTCACTTGAAGGTAAAACCTGACCTGAAGTGATATTAGGCCACTGATCTTTGATATTTAATTCCATTGCAGTGAGTTCCCTGTCAGGGTTCGGAGAAAGGCGTCTAGTCTCAAGGCAAATCCTCTGGCTTCGAATCTTCCTTCCTTGTGCTCCACAGGGAAGCTTCTGCTGACTCTACACCTCCCAGCTCCCAGCCTCTGTTCTGCTTGGAGTAGCAAATTAGACCAGAGAAGGCCCAGAGAACACCTCCTCCTTACAGACAAATGAAATGCAAGAGAGTTCTTTCAAACTCTGTCCTCAGTGGCTTAGAGCTGAGGCCAAGTCAAGAATTTCTGCAGCTGGACTCACTGGAAGCTCATGTAGGCTCAGCTGTACAATTTCATTGTGGCGTTTCCTAACTTTTTTCTTTTCCTTTCTAAACCAGAAAGGAATATTATCAAAAGAAGAGACTCAGCTTGTAGCTTAGTAGAATGTTGTCATTATGTAATATATCGTTAATTTAAAAGAAGGAGTGATATCTTAGAAGAACAAAATGAAAGCTACATGACACTGTATATATCCTTCAAGATAGACTTTTTAAAGGAGGTGTATTTAACTTCTGAATGTCATTTTCTTTTTTCTTCCATTTCTATGTAGTTTTAAATTAGTTTTTTTTTTTTCCTTTTCCCTCCTGATGTTTCCAACTCAATAGCTATGTCCTCTTCCTTTCTGAACATTGACTTGTGAGGCCCCAGACCACCCCTTTAGGTGTGCAGAGTAAGTGTCTGGCTTTGGCACACGATCAAGACCAAGTTCAAAGTGAGCAAAGTGAGAGATCTGACAGGAGGGAACAGGAAACAGTCTCCTTCTCACAGGGAACCCTGACATCTGGCCTCCATCCGCTCCACTGTTCTTCTCTGAGGTCAGAAGTGTTTTAGTCAGTAGCATCCAGCTAAAGCAAATGCCACCACATGAACCAAGTCTCCTCAACGTAGGACTCTGATAAACAGAGGCTGACACCACATCCTGTGGGAGTGGACACTGGGAAGGCAGGACAGAACCAGACGTGAAGCCAAGGAGGATGTGTCTTAGGTTTTGATGGGCAAAAGTCACCAAGCTCACAATTCCCTGAGGCATTTTTCAGCAATATTCAGGCGTATCATAATCCTTTCTTCTCCTCAGTCACTTGCAGTGCCGGCCTGGAAGGACCGTGTGACATTCCCCAACCGTAAGCTCTTCTGCTCTCTGTAGAATGCATGATATTCTAGACCACATGGAACAAACATTTTTTGAGTGTCAATTGTATGTCAGATGCTGGGCTGAGCACTGGGTCGAGGGAAATAAAGCACAAGCCACCTTTGAAAGGCTCAAAGTTTCAACTATCGTGTCTGAACAACATAAATTTGCAGTCTCAAAATAGTCTCCATGGACCATCTGAGAGATGAGGAAGGTCAAAGGAACAGGTGCCATGGGTGTCTAAACTAGAAAAGCACTGCTTACCTCAGCACTTTTAGAAAGTAAGTCCTTAGCAGTAAATACTTACCACGTATTTGGACCCAGAATCCATTTATCATGTAACTTGTATCTGTTATCTTAAGGTGCTTGTCCACCAGAACATCCTTTAGGATCTAACCCTTTGCTTAATTTAGCCAGATGTGCTTAGGCAAGGAAATCTGGTGCATCCTCTGTATGCTAATATGTGACATGTGAGGGCTTCGTTAGAGAAGTTCTAGCTCCATTAGACATGGAGGCCTACTGCCAGTGGTTAGAGACAGATGGCTCCACATTGGACTCTGGGCCCTGGGACTGCACAACCAGTTTCTGACACATTCACCTTTTGGCCCACTTTTTAAAGAAATCTGTATTGAATACCCACTGTGGAAGCAACTACGCTGAAAACTGGACATCTCCTCATCATCATTAAACTTGCAGTCCTCCAAGCAGAATGAGAAGAGGTCTGGCCAGTTATTCACAATTTAAGGGATAATAAATGTCATGATTAAGGACACTATAATCCTGATTTTTCCATGGGATTTTCAGTTTGAACCTGCTGTCTCTATATAGATGTTCCCACTTTCTCTTGTAAGTGTCCTAATTTTAACAATAGATTATAGGGTCTCTCTGGTTATTATGAGTGTGAGACTTAGAATCCAAGAGGAAGGCTATCCAAGAAAGCTACTCAGAGGACCTGACACTAAGTTGAGTTCTGATAGCCCAGGATGGTAGCAGAGTCCACATGTTGGAGGAAGACATAGCAAACTTAGACATGTAGAAGGCAAGTCTCCTTATATGGACTTATTTCTCAGAGACCAGTCAGAGATCAGTAGTTGCAGCTCCTTCTAAGATCTTCAGGAAAACTTTTATGGGATTGTAAGCAGAGAAGTTCCATGATCTGAACAAACATGGAAGAACTTCTGTGACCATGAATGGAAGTGAACGTGGGACAGTAAACTGGGACAGTCAGCAGAGCCACTGGCCAGACCAATGAGGGTACTGATCCAGTTACCTTATGGAGAGATGCTGACAATCTAAGTAGGAGTGGTAGCTGTGGCCTGGAGAGAAGGGATGGATGGATGGACACATGGGTGCAAGGATGGAAAAGTATCTGGAAGGTGTGGTAGACACTTCTGTTGATTTGCTGCCTGTGGTAGGGAAGAGAAAAAAAAAAGAGCTGGCTCTCAGGCCTGTGCTTAGCATGACTGTGGACAGTGACTCTTTCAATGAGGTGGGGAGCACAGAGAAAGAAACAGTCCGGGGTGGGGGGGGGGGGGGGGGGGGGGGGGGTCAGGGGGAAGAAATAGCAAGTTCAGTTTGGATTGGGATAAATGTAAAGGAATCTCACTGTGTCTCTGACAGTCCTTGGCCTTTTCCAGAGATTCGGTGTTAAAGGGGTAAAGACAAAAGGACTTTTTTTTTTAAATGATTCAGAAACATTCTTGGAACTGAATGAAACAAAAAGCCAAGTCAAAGTGTACCAGAGCAACCTTGTTACTGGCACAATGAATCACTGGTTGCTGTTGTTTGAGAAGCAGAGAACTGGGCTCTAACACCAAGCTCCTCTGTTCAGGCCCACAAAAGAGTGAGTGTAGGCAAAGGCCCTGTATGCGTCCCTCCCACTCATCCTAAGCGTGAGTCCTCTGCTGTCACTGGCAGCCCAGCTGGGGGAACCATCTGGTATCAGGTAGCCTCAGTTCCTTCTTAGGCAGAGCAAGTTTAAAGTCTGATGGTAGGTGACCTGAAAACCATTTGCCATCTTCTGGAGTCATCCACCAGCCACTTCTATTTACTTGAAGCTGCTTCCCTAGGTACCAAACATTCCTGATAACATTGTGTTTGTTGGAAGAAGACCAGGGACATGAGATGTTTGCTTTTGACCCAAGAGAGTCAAAACTTTGATTTTCCATGGTAGCTCTTGGATCTGCCAAGATCTTTGAAGTCTTCACTGATTCTCCACACTTCTATGCTGTAGGGTCTGGGCTTCAAAGTTTATTAATACTATTCATCTTTGTCATAATCTTAAAAATTAAAGTGACCACATATCTGCAGGCATCCTAGTCTTTCCAAGTAAAGAATAAGAAAAATTATTTTGTGAAATGTCTCCATCAATAGGGTTCTGCTAGGTAGATAGCACTGTAGCAGAGGACATCCCTTCTAGAACCCAACACATCTCAACTAAAACCAACTGAGTCAATGACAGAGTTTGATGTCTAGAACCATGAGCCATCTGAAGATGTATTAAAGGCTGCCATTTGAAGTCCAGAGAGACAACCTTTATATACAAAGCAAGAAAATCCAAATTTCTTCTCATAACTTGAGCCCCAATGTCAACATTTGTCTTTTAAAAGAGCTCAGAAAAATAACTCTTGACCCTAAAAATGCAAACCGAACATGAATTGCATATTTCCTTTTTACTTAGCAATCTCAAGAAACCAATGGGCATTTAGATTTTATAAAGTGTGATGTATTCTTTGGTTTTTGTTATAATGGGAGCCCAGGCTTAGCTTTTCTCCATGCTCTTTCTGTGTATAGCTGGAATTACAATCATCATAATCAAGCGTTTAAGCAAACAAAAATAATCATTTGAAAGCTATTTTCCATAAGCTCTTTAGTTTTCAATTCACTACAATTCTGCTCAGAAGGAAATGTTCCATTTTGCCTATTGTAGTACTGTCAGCAGTAGAAGCAATGACCAGTTTTCTACATATAAAATTAATTCCATTTCAGCTTTTCTGAATAAAAACAAATCAATCAAAAGCCTAAGGATTTTTTCCTAAGAAGACTTTTTTTGGGGCACAAACTGGAGCCTACTGCAGAACACCATCCTAGTTATACTTAAAAGTAAGCAGCTGGTAAAATTTTGAGTTCTTGAAAAATAATATTTTAACTCTGGGAAAATTTTCAGTCTTAATACCCTTTCAGGCCTACCTTAGGACAATACCCCTCTTAACCCTGGCCATTCCTAATTGAAGAACAAAGGTCTCTAGGCACAATGAGCCTATAATTCCACTCACTATTACCACTGAAAACAAGGTATTAAACAGAAAATGGGAAAATGTCTGCACTGGCCTGTATTAGTAGCAGTATTGGGAATTTTTCCAAATCCTACAGAGAGGCAGCTCCCTTGTTGTTTGAGCAAAGACAGAATTTTCAAGAACATCTCAAAACAACAGGTGATCGGCTTTGGGATCTTCTTTCAACCTCAGCAACCTGTGAGTCATAAAAATGAGGCACGAAGTCACAAAGGAAGCTTCCAACAGCAGCCCTGGAAGGGAAGCTCCAGAGCACAAGGAAGGCGTGCAGTACTTTCGAGTTAGTATTCCCTTCTGCTCGTAGTACCCTTTCATGTCTGCCTGTACCAAGCTGTTATTTGAGTCTTCAAATTTGAGTCTTTCCTGGTATGCTTTCAAATCGGCAAGGCAAAAAATGTTGCCCGTGGTGTGAATCGACCAAACCAAGTGTCAAGCACAAAATGGGAAATGTTGCCAGCTTGGCCATCTCCTCCCAGCCCATGCTGACTACCCTACAGCTACCTTGGGTGCACATTCTTGGGTTCTCACAGCTTACCAGCAATTTGTCCCTCTACCATACCAGCCCAGGTACCAGGACAAGAAGGGCAGAATGGAGGAGAACTTAGCTGATGCCTACTTCATGAGATTCAGAAATAGAAAAGCCTCATTTTCCTTTAAGACTTCTGATGACTTGGGCTATAATGTCTCAGAGATAACCCACATTAGCACCAGCTACCCAGTCTGCCAGATTCAGAAGCTTTCTCCTAAAGAGCTGGAGGACAGTCTGAGTTACTGCTTCCTGAGGATCACTGGAAGGAGGCATGCACTTGCTCATGTGCAATCATGGACATTGAGTGTGACTGCTTTTCAGATGCATTTAGATCCAGAGCTACATCCCTGAACCAGAAAGAATCAATGGGGAAAAATGGGCTATAACTCCATGTCATCAAACAGTATCATCTTTAGCCTAAGCAAGAACATTGTGAAACCTCAGCTGAACTGGAGTTTGGATTCTAGAAGAAATGTCACGAAGCAGTAGATAGCCTGCCTGTGCTGAGAAAGCCTTGGCCCCCTTCCAAAATGTCAGATTTACCTCGAGGGCTCTGAGTGCTATCAGTTTCTTTGTTCTTGCAGAAGCCAACAGAATTTTGGGACTACTTGCTTGGCATCCTCCAAAGGCTCGAAAAGGTCACAGAGCCTCTGTGCCCACAGGGCCTCACCACAGCTCATGGACAGGTCCTGCGGAGGTTCGCTGAGACCTCCCTTGAGAGCACACAGATCCCTCCTTTGCAAGCACTCTTAAAATCAGCAGCAGAAAAAAGACGCTCAATTAGGGAAAAATGATAACAACTAACATTCAGTCAGCAGATGGCATGTGGAATATGGAAATTCCCTAGCTTCTGAAATCATCAACTACTGAATGTCCTTGACCTCTCTTTTGCTGGTTGGAAGAGAAGATAATCTTTCAGTTTGGGATGCACAGCTAACCCTGACAGCCTAGCCTTTCTTGAGTGCTGGTTTAGAAGTCACATCTTATATTTCCTCAACTGTTTAATTCCTACAATGCTCAACACTCCACAGCTCATGAATAGAACCTCAAACCTTTAAAAAAGAAAAGGGGAAGCATGAGAAAGTTCATGTCCTCCTTCTCCTTGTTGTCCTCCAAAAACTTTGGACTTGTGAGGCAAAAATATTAAAATTTTTATCTTTGAAAATAAATCTCCAGTAAAGTGCCCCAAGAAAATCTCTTCATCACTTCTTGGCCTTTAGGGTAAGATCAAGTAAAATTTCTTCATATCGAACTGTGGCTGGGTCTGTTCCCAGCCCAGGCTCCATAAGGGTTGATACCTTCAGGTGGGAAAGATGCCAAAATAGCTTCAGAGAATGCACCAAAATGGCAGGCCTTCCTAAAAGGCCCCTCTGATGACCTATTAGGAGGCTAAGGAAGAGAATATGCTCCAGTGAGGTGCAGAGTCAGCATGAGGAGGAGTTGGCACATGACAGAGCAACCCAGGTTCACATCCTGAGTCTCTACTTCTGAGCTACATAGCCATAGACTGGCCTCTCTGCCCCCCGTGTCTCAGTTCTCTCACCTGTAAAATGGGATAAGATCAAACTATAGCCTAGAACTAAAGGAGATCATTCACATAAGACACCTAGCATGGAGTTCCCAGGTTACTTTTTATTTAGTAAGTGCTGGATACC
Organism: Ctenodactylus gundi; assembly: GCA_004027205.1. Classification (NCBI taxonomy): domain Eukaryota; kingdom Metazoa; phylum Chordata; class Mammalia; order Rodentia; family Ctenodactylidae; genus Ctenodactylus; species Ctenodactylus gundi. Next base: position 371,013 of record PVKB01001393.1, read on the forward strand.
ATCGTTGTTGCAACTCTGGGATAAAAGTGCACAGATGCCCAAGCTGGCTGCTTTCGCTTCTATTTCGACCAGAAAGAGAATGATATTGCACAGGCCTGGAGACAAGAGTAGCAGCACCTCATCCATGGCACAGAAGGAACAATTGAGACCAGCACATATCCACCTTCCCCAGCTTTATTTCTGGTCAATCAAGAGGGACTTCAAAAATAATCAAAAATTCTTATAGATCCAAAGAGCTAAGCTGTCCAGATCACTCATTTTGTCTGCAGAAAGCATTTCTGAGCTTGGCAGGTGCTCTGCAAGTGATCAAGTAAGATCTTGCCCTAGCTGGGGACCAGATACCCTCCCACCATCACAGGCCTTCCCATAGGCTTTCAGTTTTTTGAAGTATTTAAATGGTTAGGAGACTTGTCTAGATGCTAAAGTCCTATCAGACTGAGGTGGAATCTTAGGATGTCCCGTTTGCTTTACCATATCCCATTTTCCTCTAAGACTCCAGCTGAGTAAGATATACCTACAGGGCAATCCTATTTCTGAGAAGCTGTCACTACTTTGCGCCTATAACCCACTATTGAGTAGCAGAGGGACTTAAACAAAGGGAAACTTGTTGTCCTTCTAGAACAAGAGGAATGCTACCTGAAGGTTACAGTCAATTCAGTCTTTCCAATTCCTGGGGGTGCTTTCAAACTGAGTTTTAAAAACAGGCCAAGAGCTAAATTCCACTGAAATTTCTGGAGCTGGCACTAAATAAATCTTCTTTCCCAGAACTCTGAGCAGCAGTTGGCTATTAACAAGGAGAAAAGAACAATTATCATTTGGGACTCCAAGTGCCACTTTATGTCACTTTAAAGAATGAATAGACTTCCAGCTCCCCTCAACTGTCGGCTCACAATTACAAAGCAATGGTAAATAATCATGGCAAATGAAAGGCTTGATTTAGGAGAGTGAAATTGTGAAACGAATCAATGCATTCTCTTCCTTCTCTGTGGCCAGGGGACTGGGATGGCTTCTACCACTGGTTTGGATTAAGTCCAGATCTATACCTCGCACAAAAAAGGAAAAAGTCCTGAAACTCTATTAAAGTGAGTGCAAAAACACCCACAGCAAAGCTACCAAAACATTTCTTATTATCTTTACAAGATGAGAATTATCATATGATGAGACATGGTTTAATTTGCTCTCGAGTCATTTTATTGAGCCAAAGGATCTTATTTGTTAACACCAATAAAAATTTGGTGTGGTTTTAGTAGAAAGCATATCTTTCCATTTTCTCAGTACACTGGTTTCCAAGTCAGGTACCTGAGCTCCATTCCTGAGGAGTTATGTCAGTGAGATGCCCACGGGCAGGACGTTTTCTCCTTTTACACTCTAATTTCATTCCAAGAGGAAAGCAGGTTTTGTACTCACTCTGAAAGAGGCTTAGACCCCAAGCAGTGAAGACTTTTATCTTGAGCCTAAAAGCATCTTATTCAAACACACATTCACTTGATCTTAAAAGCAAAGGATCCGTCCAAAGTGGTTTGAGAGAACCAAGGGGACATGGCTGGGGCCTGCAGGGGATACAAGCAGGTGCAAGGAGTCAGGTATCTGTGACCCCTCATCTCAGGGGAAAAGCACCTGCTCACAGAGATGCAGGAGGAGAAAAGCAAGGCTCTCCCTGAGCAGGTGTCTCCTCCAGAGCTCTGCACCGCAGCAGGGCTTCACGTGCAACGAGCTATGAAGACAAACGCCTCCCCAGGGAAATCCTCATGGGCTTAAATCCATGGCTGCTGCTTGTCCCACTTTTCCCTCCCGTCACCAGTCAAGCCCCCACTTCATCCAGCGTCACTGTCTATGACCTCATTGTTTGTCAACTAAACCCAAAAGGAGGTGCGTGTTTCGTGTAACAACCTTCCCAAAAGAATGGCCGCCATCAGAATACCTACCCTAAGGCCCTTTTGCGTCTAATTCAGTTCAGTGAACATTATTTGAAAGTCTTTATTTCTGGCCACCGCAGGTTAAGCACTAGTGGACACGAAGAGAAATGAGACAGTGTCCCTTCCTTGGAGAGCTCACAGTCTAACAGGAAAGGATTATGCGAGGGCTGATCAGACTGTACAGCGAACGTGTAAATACAGTACCTGTTACCTTGTAAGTCACCTTGCCATGAACGGCCCTCACTCTGGACAAGCGCATCACACCACTCTTGTCACTTTCTGAAGTTTTCCTCCCCGGGGGTCTTTACTTGCACTATTGCAGCTGCCTCCGTGCCTTGAATCCAGTCAGCACACTTACCTTTCGTGGCCATTTTCACGTTGGGGAAGAGCCAGAGTCACATGCTGCCCGATCTGGAAACAGGTGGCTGAGGACACACTGTAAGGTTTTTGTTAGCCTGGAGTTCCATGGGACGGCACTTGTCGCAGTATCTTTAATCACACTTTATGAGGACACTCAGAAAAGAGGACGTCCACAACTGCGTCCCAATGTGGCCAGAACGATGGGAGAAGTGTCTTCAAAACAAGGAGTATTTTCAGGGGGTTAATGGAAAGGCATTTTAATGCCATATTTTTAAATTTAAACATTCACTGTTTTTTTAGTCACATATCCAGTCATCTAGTACTTCTGATATATTAATAGTAAACATCACCAGAAGATCTGAGTGGGGGCCCTAGTGAAGAAATTTTCCTAGGTTACAGAGATAGTAACAAAGAGGAAACACGTTGAATTGGGCCATGTATCTATTAGGATTATTTTTTGCTATGTATTGCTTAAAACTCCATATCACAATGAATTAATCAAAATAAAGATATGTATTTAATCTCAATAAAAGTAATCTAGCATTAGGTAATCTTTCATCAGAAATGAAGCTTTATGATATAATAAATATTCCCACAATCTTATTTTTCCTCTTTACCATTCTTATTATAGCGCTAGTGTAAAGTTTACATCTTAAATTCAGAATGGCTGCTAGGGCTCTAAACAGTTCATTCAAGTTCTAGGTAGGCAGGAAAAGGGGCACACTGATACTTTCTTCAAGAAGCTAAAAACTCCACCCATTTCATTAATCACTTAAAATGCTAAGAAAATAAAAACCTTAAAAGATTAGGGCTTCTATTATAAGAAGAGAAAGGAGACTTGGTATTGGGTTGGCAAATATCAAAGTCAGTCAAAAACTGACTTTCCCAAAAAAGAAGAATGAAGAAGGACATTAGGAAAAGTACATGTAAAGATAAAAGTCTGTAATGTAATGGGTAGGAGGAGCTGTGAGTAGCCTGGAAAGGCCTTCCATGTCAGCCACAGTGAGTCAACCTTGTCTTTTTAAGAGAGTGGATTTTCCAATATATATTTTGTGGCTCATAGAAATTCTTTTACTTGGATGGAATTCGTGTAGAACTCCAGGATGAAAATATGAAAAAAGAAGCATCTGGGGTTCAAGTTATGACAGGAGAAAAAGCACTGCACATCAATAATTGAAATGTAAGACACAAAATGCCAGCTCCTAGGAGAGTGGTAAATAAAACCCCAATGGGACTTTAGAAGCAGACAGAAGAAGCTACATTGGGTGGATTTAGGATTTACAGGGGCAAATGTGAAAGAAAAGCTGTTGAAGTAGAGAGAACCGTACATGTAGAGGCCCAGAGACACAGAGAGTAATCAGGCTTAGTTTTATTTGTCAGAAATTAAGATTGTGAAATAATATGGGGAGTAAGGCTGGAAGGCAAGCGGTGGGCATGGGGGAGAGAGTGAGAGGCAGTGCAGTAGGCATAGCCACAAGGACAAAGCCACAATGGAGGCCATTAAAATGTCATCACTAGATGGTACAGTCAGAGTAATCATGCCCATCCACTCCAACTGCTTTACATAGGCAGAAGTATACACTGTGATCTGGTTCTCAGTGCCCATAGGTTTTTCATTGCAGCATAAAATACACACAACACTTGAGTCTATATGCATATGCATCCAAACAGCAGAGTCCTGCAGAAAAATTCAGTCCACTTCTGGTGGCCCCACTGCCAAGGCAGTTGCTACTAAGCTGTGCAACCTCAGGGTCCTCGAGTCACTTATCCTCAGAGCATTGGAGCTTGAGGAAAGGCAGGGTGGCTAGCTGCTCTCTTTCCCGGGAAGCTCTCTGCCTTCACTTTGAGGCCACCTATGTGACTGATGCTTTGTAGAAATGACATGCAAGTTATATGTGACCACCTGCAATGGGTTATTTCAATAAATCAGAACCAGCATTGATTAATGTAATAGAAGAGAAGACTATGCCAGTTGAGCATGCCGACTCTGAAAATCCAGAATTTAAGGCTCGTTGAGCACTGACATAATGCTACTGGTAGCTAATTCCACACCTGGTCTCATACGATGGATCACACTTAGAACACAGGTGCACCAAAAGCATTACATAAAACTGCTGTCGGGCTCTGTGTATATGGTACACATGAAGTCTACATGAATTGTGCACTTGATGTGTGTGTTATCTCTAACATATCTCATTAGGTGAATATAGAAATTCACCAATTTTATTAAAGGCACCAAATTCCAAAATATTCTAATCTCAAGCATTTTAGAAAAAAGGAGCACTCCACCCGTACTAGACTCTGCTGAGGTTAACAAACATTTCTAAAATCTCAATGGCTCGTTAACCAAAGTTTCATTCCTCTGTTACTTAAAAGCTGGCGAGAAGATGGATGACTCTCCAGGACGACTGTCCCCGATGTGCTAAATCAGACACCCAGGCATTGACCTGTGGATCCTTCGACTCGACCCAAGGCCTCCTCCTGTCCCTGGAGGGGGCAATCAGCTCCGGGGTCACTGCTGACTTCCTGTGTTTACATGCAGAAGTGTTCCTGGTTGATCATGACCATAACATGTCAGCTAGAATTAGTTACAAAGCCCCATTTGTCCCATGGATGACAATGTACCTGCCTCGGTACCTAAATGAGGAAATTAGACACTGGATAACACCAGCTGGTAATGTCCACAGTGGGCAGAAGGGAGAATGGAATGGAACAGAATCGAAGGGATGGAACAGAACAAAACAGCTCCAGGTGCACCACAGCTATAATTTTAGTTTTGCTTGTGTTCATTTGAGCAGAGGTTGGGTCATGCACTGAGTAAAATTTGTAAAATATATTTTCTAGGTAAGGCCTGAAGATGAAGAAAGTTGTGAAATAACTGTGTCCAAGAGAAAAAAAATGTACCTGGAAAGAAGGATATCATTTATATTTTTATGACACGTGTACCTGTAACAACAAAGGGGAGTTAGAGGCAACATTAAGGATGTACAAATGTGTGTCGGGGGTGTGTGTGTGTGTGTGTGTGTGTGTGTGTGTGTGCACTTTGTCTTTTTCAAAGAGCCACAGTGCAAGTACACTATTAAGGAGTCTGCAAAAGGTCAGAAAGAGAAAGTGTCCCGAAAGTGAGGGGAAGTTCAAAGGTGGTCTCAAGGACAATCAGTGCCTTGAGAAACAAATATGACAATGAGAAAGGGCTGCTCTATGGCAACTTTAAGAACCTGGTGCCCAAAATGAAAACCCCCACTTCTAAAGAAGCAGATCACTTCCGCAAAGACATGGTCATTTCTAGCTGAGGACTCTCGTCATGAGTTTAGTTGAAATCCTGCCATGAAACTGTGACATCAGTCACAAGATGAGCAGTGCCACCCCAGAGGCCTCCACGTGGGAGAGAAGGGGGGAGAGGCACCTCAGGGAGAAACTTTGCAATAACTTTCTCAGGTCTCCAGCAGCTCTCGGCAGCCAGCAAAAGAAATATTATGAACTCTGCAGGGCATGTAGTAGGTGTTATGTGAGTAAATTGACTTCAGGATGTTTGAAGTCTATTTCTGATACTTATAACTCCACAAGGGACACAGTGAAAAAAATAATAATGCTAGCTAACATCGATTGAGTGATTGTGACATGCCCAGAAAAGTGCTTAAACATTCTGTCTATATTTATCTCCCTTAATTTTCCCCTTTATGCACTCACTTATTTTTATTTTACAAGGTTCAAAGAGCTCCAAAAATTTGAATACTCATATATAATAGGTAGTAGAACTATAGCTCAAATGTCTTTTTAACTACTATAAAAAGTAAACAAACAAAAGGCTTGGGTTGTTCAAAAGTAGCAAGGTGTTATGGGTTAAGCTGTATCCCTGTAGAAAGACATGTTGAAATTCTAACTTCTAGGAAATTTAACATTGTAATTGATACACTAGGCAGCTGAAATGTGCAACAGCTCCAAATCCAGAATCCTTCCAAGAACCACAGGCCATTTGCTCTGGATAGCTGACACAGTGGTTTTCAGGGCATGTTAAAGTATGGATCACTCAGCTTGTCTGAAGGAGTCCACACATCTGCATTTTAATAAGCACAACAGGAAAATCTGATGCAGACGTCAACTGACGGGGCTGGATAAACCCTGCGTGTAAACTTCCTTCTGTGTTAAGATCCAAGAACATGGATCATATAAATTTTCCATTTCCTCCAGCTTGAGACTGCAGTAAGCCTTTTGGTTGACCTTAGGCCTATTTTCCACCTTGGCTGGTTGCTTTGGTGTCCTCGAACCGTCTTCTTTCCTTTAATCTTTCCAACAAACGCTGCTGCCCTTTCTGTGTTCCTGGCTTGTCTGGATCTGATGACCGAAAAAGACTTATCTTAGCATTTGATAGGTAGAGCCTGTAGATATCCTTGCTAGAACTAGCTCCCAATAACAGGGGGAGAGTATGCATTCCACTTTATCAGCCTCTGATCTGTCCTGCTTCTTAATACTTAATCATTTTTCACCAGAGTTTCCTAACTCAAGACTCCAGGGGATTACAGCCAGTCTAAGGCATGTGGGAACTCTCTGGAGTGTCACCTGAAATCACATGCAAATGATGAGCGTGCTGGCTTTTTTTTTCAGGGGTGCAAATCCACTGCCAGGAAAAGCTAAGAACTGTGGCTCCAAGAGTCTGACTCAACTGGCTCAACTGGCGGTGACATAGGATGTTCATTTTGATAATTCTGAGCTACATTGTTTGATCATGGCTTGGTCTCAGGTAGCATAAGCAGCTTATTGAATATAATATAAAAACAGACCACATTTCTAGCCATTGGTAATAACTGAGACACTCATTAATCACGAGAATAGATCAAATGCAATGCAGTTCCTGGAGGATCCTGGGAAGATAACAGTTACATTAACATTACAGTCTTTCTCTGTCTCCAAGCCTTTACACAAAAACAAGGAGAATAAATTCATAGACATATTCACAGCATAAGTAGGAGCAAGTTTTCCCAAAACTCTAAGTTACAAGTAGTTAGAGACAAACAACCAAGAGCATGAGTGACTGTGCAGGAAGAAAGAGGAAACCACTGTGTAGTAGCTGTGAGACCTGAGAATAGCAGGGCCCACAAAGGACTACATTCCCTGGAAAGGGTATTTGGAGAGTTTTTGAAAATATTCCTAAAAGTGGAGTTGGGCAGAAAGTGAGAAGTTTCATCTTCTATAACAAGAATAACTAAGGGGTCCCAGTGAGGAAAACCAAAGGGACCAAGGCAGTCAGGCCCCCTGAGACCTTTCAAGATGGACCCACCCATGAGAAGGGTTGGAGTAGAATCAACCCTGAGCAGCAGAAAGGCAGTGCTGCAGCTATTACAAGAAAAAGAAAAAGATAAGGACCAGAATCCCATCTTCATAGACAAGGAAAGTATGCCAGAAAGATATGCTCACAAAATAGATCGTACACTGTACCATGCTACATTGAAGTAGTTAAAGACATTGAGAAAAGGACACAAGACATGAAAGATTAACATCAACCACAATTAGAAAAATTCGAGCTCTGGAAATAATGTAAAATAAGTGGAAAAAATTTAGAAGCCAAGGCTAAATTAAAAGGAACCCAAAAGCAAATATGCACAATAGATAATATCTGAAACAAAATATCTAATAAAGAGGTTGCACAACTAACAATAGCTAAAATGTGGAAGACACCAAAATACCAACAGACCAATGGATATATACGTTGTGGTATTTATACACAATGGAATACTGTGCATCTATGAAGACAGATAGGTTGGAGGCTTTGGTAGGTAATTGGAGGCAACTTGAGACCATCATGTTTAGTGAAGTGAGTCAGAAGCAGGTGAAATATTAAATGGTTTCTCTGATATGAGAAACCCAGATCAGTTATTTCATGGAACTTAATGTGGGGGAATAATAGGAACTTGGGGGGGGGGGCGGTGTCCGAAAGAAGAGAAGGAGAAGGATTTGTAACTTTGCCATGATATGTATGTGCACAAAATACTCAAGGTCAATGTAAAATTTATGTTTCACACTTATACATATCAACAAAATGGGGAAAAAATGAAAAAAGAGGTTGAAATTTTTTCTCAAAAATTTATGACAAATGTAGAAAAGATTGGAGAGAAAGTGACAAATCTTGAACATAGGCAAAGAAAATCAGACTTCCAGAAAACAGGAGTCCCTGAGGAAGGCATTCCTAACAGGAAGCCAAGTCGAGTCTGCTCCCCTAAGGAAAGCAGGAAGCAGCTCACATATGCTTTCATGCCTGTCCCGGTGACCTGCTCATGGTCCAGCCTGAGTGTTCCGCCCCTTCCAAGTATGGAAGATGTGGTAAGCCCCCACTGCATGCCTGAATCTACTCTACATGCCGGCAATCCACCCCTCCAGACCAGGACCCACTCTCTCAAGAGCACATCGTTCCGTAGATAATCCATTACAACCAAGTACATGAAACTTTTGGGGAATATTCCAGATTCAAGTCACAGTGCCAATTCCATACTTAGTTATTTCACGTTAGCAGCCTGAAATCAGTCATAGATGGAACCATCAGAACTGCAAAGAGTTACGAAATCCAGTCTTTTTTTTTCACTACTGGGAATGGAACAAGGGATGTGCTACCACTGAGCTTTTGTATGTCCCCATTTCCAGTCCTATTATTTATTGATTGGTTGATTGACTGATTGAGACAGTCTCATTAAGTTGCTAAGCCAAGCCCAGAACTTATAAGCATCCTGCCTCAGCCTCCTTCAATGCTAGATTTGCAGGCAAGTGCCATCATCCCTAGCCCAATAATTTTTCATTGTTAAACATTTAGCAAAATTCTACTCTACATACTAATCCTTAGCATCCTGGTTGTTGCCCTGAAATATTCTTTTTAACTTAAAAAGAAAACAGGAAAATTTGGAGAAATGTTTAATTGAAGGTCTAGGTTAGGACAGTAGATGGGCCTAGAGCAACTTGTCTTAGAAATGATAAGAAAGTTACCAGAGACTCTGGCATCATGCTAGGCGGGACACAGCAGCCAATTTGAAGACTGTCACTGACCATGGGGGTCAACTCGAGCATCCATAATGACAATTGCAATTAAATACATTTAAATTCAGTAGCTTACAATGGTATTTTTGAAAGAATTAGTCATAACTAAAGCAGTAGGATATAAAAACTAGGGACAAGTTTTCTTGAATACAAAAAGTGCCTATATTCTAATAAAAATGGGGGGAAAAAACATAAGAAGTACCTGTATTAAGTCAAACATTGCCTTTCCTATGTCAACTGTATCACTGAATATACAAATTGGATAAATGTCTCTTTATACAAGTATTCTCCCTAATAAAATCATTTTAAAGATAGAATTTCAGTATTTTTCAATCCCCAAAGAGCAAACAGATGTCCTACATGTCTGTGTGATGGTTAAAAGGATCACATAGAAAGAGACAATCAGATATCTGTGCCTTCTTTAGTCTTGCCAAAGGGATAGAACAGAACTTGAACTAGATCCAACCTTTGGATTCAACTGGAAATTTTCAGGAAATACCAAAGGCAGCAAAGCATCTGAGTTGTGCATGAGTTTTTAATCAGCAAAAGATTATGGGAAACTGGAGGTCAAATGGCCCCAGATTCAACAGTAGGAAAATTGTAAAGAAATCAAGAGTAGTGAAGAAACCTATAGATTATAAGACATACACATTTTTTAATGGGCAAAATGAAACTGTAGTGAATACGAATGCATAACTGGGGGTTAGTATGAAGCTCAAAAATGTGACTAGTGTAAAAATCAAAATAGTAGTGCCCTGTGAGAGGAAAGAGGATCTACGGTGTGGACAATACACCTGGGACCTCAGGGTGGGTGACAAAATCGTGTTTTCCTGACATGGATGGTGTCCTTGCCTTCTCGTGTTTCATTAAGCTGCACATTGTATTTTTGAGGCTTGGAAAATCTTTTTTATTTTTACAATTAAAAATATTTCTCAGTTATAATCAAGTTATTGCCCTCAAGGAGTTCAGAGTGTAGAGACAGAGATGAGGATGTAAGCAATTAGTTTCAAGACAATGTAAGTGCTCTCAAACACACAGGCACAGTGCTACCAAGCCAGTGTGGAACTGAAGTGACTGGAAGGGCAGGCCCAGGAATGCCACTTAGAGGAGAGGACGCATCCACCTGGCCTTGAAGAAAGAGTTGTTCTCCAAATGGACATAGGAGTGCAGAGTTTAGGACTGGAGGACTCCTGGCAGGCAGCTCCTGCTGGTTTCCCCGGCAGTCCTGAGTGCTCCTCAGTGTTTACTCTGGCACCTGCTTCTTCCTTTCTGGCCTTGTAGTTGTCTAAGGCAATTTCCTCTAAGATAATGAAGGTTAGGATTGCAAACTAGAATGTCTTACCTTTTAAAACCAGAATGTCATGGATCTGGAAGAAGGTGCCATCTTGGTAGATTTGCTTGAAATAAGCTGCCGTAAAGGCGAGATCCACACTCAGCCACGTTCCCTCATGGTAGAGCTGAAATTCCTCATTTGAGCCCTTTAAAAACTTTTTCCTAGTTGGACTCTTAAAGTCTTTTTCTCTTCTAGCCTCAAACACCAGCTCTATGGAATGGCTCCTCACATACTTGGTGGACAAGGCAAGACAATGAATGTCCAATTACAGTCTGACCTGGCAAAAGGCGATAGAGAGAACACAATTTGTTAGGCTACATTTCCAGAGAACCTAGTAGGAGGGGCATGATTTGTATATTGGAATCAAAGCACAATAGAGTATATGCGATTTGGGGTGCTCCCTGATACCTTTGTGCCCAGATACTGTATACACAACAGCCGGGGGATCAGCAAAACAACAGCAAGTGCCTCTAGTTATTCTGCAGATATTCTGTAGGGCTTGGAAAGAAAGCTGGGTGCCCACTCGAGGATGTACTTTCTCTCCCCACCCTTGTGGCATCAGTCCCTGATCATCTCTAGCAATGAGTATGTAGAGGAAGTTTAAAAAGCACTCAGAAAGGGGGGTAAGAATTAGAAGAGCATTGAAAAGCCACCTGCTTACACATGTATTGATCTCTAAAATGGACCTATAATACCCAACTACAGGTATAAAGATAAAGCTTATTTAAATGCTTTACAGATACAAATACAGGATGGAGAATATTCCTGAAAATCCTCAACAAGATCAATGTACTTCCTTTCTTTATGTAGCTGTGTATTGATAAGCATTTTAACCTTATATGGAAACCATTTATCAAGCCTGTACATGAAATTGCTCCCACTAGGTACAAAGTCTTCCTCTGCATGCTGAGACATGATACTTCATTAGCCAGGCATAACATCCTGCACACATCTTCTTGAGCCAAGTTATTTGTCTCATCCTCTGACAAGATGGAACGATTAGCAGAGCCCATTGCATAGTTCTGTGCTCAGGGCCAAGTGTGCTTTTCTAATATCGACCCCCATTCAAAAAATACAGTTTATAGACATAAATAATTATATTCTTTTGTCTTTCTACTTAAGATTTGGATCTCACATGGGAGGCAACTCTCCAGAGAGAGGCCACTGTGTTCCGAACTCACTTGGTCACCAGACACCTAAGGTGCTTGTTAGAAATACAGAATTCTGAGCCAATGTCCAGACCAGCTGAATCAGAATCAGCAGGGGAAGACTTTGAAATCTGAAATTTTAACAGTATTCTAGGGTCTAGATAATCTTCACTATGAGGTAAATGTAGGGAAAACCAAGATAGGATGCCAATCTGCAGGGCTTTTAAACCAAAGGCTTCTAAAGAGGACCAGACAAAGGGGATGGCTTTGCTCAGGCTGCCGTAACAAAATATCATAGAGTGGGTGACCTAAACACATAAATGTATTTTCTCACAGTTCTGGACACTGAAGTCAAGATTAGGGTTCTAGCGTGGACAGGTGAAGGCTCTCTTCCTGCCTTACAGATGGCCACCTTCTCATTATGTCCTCATGTGACTCCATCTTTGTATCAGGTAGTGAGAAAGAACAGACTCTGGAGTATTTCTTTTTATATGGACATTAATTTCGTCGTAAGAGTCCCACCCTCATGACTTCATCAAATTCTTTTTTGTGGTGCTGGAGTCAAAGCCAAGACCTCATACATGTACATGTTTAGGTAAAGGCTCTACCGCTGAACTATACCTGCAGCTTCACCTCATCAGAATCTACTTACTTCTGAAAGGCCCCATCACTAAAAAGCACCACACTGTGGACTAAAGCTAGGACTTTATTCAACATATGAATTTGGGAGGAACCAAAAATTTAGTTCATAGCAAGAGTGACTGGGCTCAGTCCCCTAAAGTGGGCAGCTATTCATTTGCGAAGCCAAATCTTTGCTTGGGGTTTTTACTTCTCATCAGCCTGTGAAAACTCACATTAAATGAAGCATAAATGTGAGCAAGTTGTGTGTCCATTGGTTTGGGCAACTTACAATGGGCAAAACATAATGATTAAAAGCAATCAAAATCAGAACAAGCAGAAAAGACAGGGAGGGAAATTACTGTTTCCAGGTATTTTGGATGTTAGTACAGTTAAGCACTAAATTTAGCTGTGAACCTGCTGATAACTCAGACCAAAGAAGAAAATGCATTTTCTAATTGTCTTTCCTATTTCACGCATGTTAAATTCTGGGTAGAGTTCCAGCTTTTACTTACTCCTGAACAAAACTGCTATTCGCAAACTTATGCCCTTTAAAGATGAGAAAAGTCATTGTGTTTTCCCCAAGAGCTTAACATTTGTCTCAGAGCATTTCTATCTTATTAGAGAAGCAAAACTAGCCATACCAAAAATACCCAATGGGGAATCTCTTTCCTCAAACCTGCGCTAGAATCTGATGAGAAAAGTAACATGTTTTGCAAAATCTGCAGTTGAACTTTTCTGTAGATCAAAAGATTTTTCTTACTTTTCAATAATTCAGGTAACCCTGGAGATGCAGCCACTTCCCAGACATAGTTCAGCAAAACAGAATCCAGAAAGTCACTGGTGCCCTGGTTCTAAATCAGTTATCCTATTAGGCAATTCCAGGTGCTCAGTGTCTCTGCGACGAGAGGAAAACAGATTCGTGTGGTGGAAAAGTCTCTGCTCTCAGCTTCAGCTCTGCCACAAACTAATGGACTCGGTTCTGCTGAACAATTTGTTTGCCTTCTCTGAACCTGCTGTCTTCATTGATTCAGCGATTATTTCTTGAGCATCTGCAACACTCTAAGCATTGTGCCCTGGTGACACAGACAGTCCTGATCTTGAGGAGAGAGCCAGCTATCGACAAGGCAACTTTCAATCCTATGCCATGATTGTTACTTTCTCGGTGTGGGTCCCTCAACAGTTTAGCACATAAAAACAAAAATGTGAAAGTGTATAAAGAAAAAGGAATTTGTGAGTGAGTGAAAAACAAGGAAAATTTTGAACATCTTATTTTGTACCATTCCCACTCTTTGTCTATAACTCAGGTCTCATGTCCATCTTCCATTTGACCTTACTTAGCCTTGATTTATTTTTTTTTTTCTGCATACAAAGGTTTATTGTCCCAGATCATCGGAAAGGCTCAGACCTTCTTGGAAGCTGCTTTCTGCATGGCAGCTATCTCCTCAAGCCTCTTACTCTTGGCACCGATTTGCATACCCACCCTATTCTTGATGAACTTGAGGGCACACTTGTCCTTGGACGTCTTAAGCAGCTCCATGGCACAGTGCTCATATGGGACAAAGCCACACACCTCCTGGGTCATGTCCCGCACAAACTTGGTGTGCTTGGTCAGGTGCCCGCAGCATGCCTCGGCTTGCTCACATTCTTAGTCACCATGTGTCCCTTGCTAAGTCCCATGGCCATACAGAGCCATTGCACAGAGCCGTTGCATCTGCCTATCAATAGCTGAGGCAGAAGAAGGGCCAACGCCACAAGGGACTGTGAAATATTTCCTTCCCGCCAGAAGCACAAGCCAGAAAGCCTTCCTTAGACTTTAATCTTCAAGAAAACCTCCTTTGTTGGCTGACTTCTACCTTTTCATTCTTTTCTGGCAGTTATTCAAAATCCACCATCCCTTATTACACCCCACACCCCCCACAAATATGTTCCTGCACCTAAAGGTCAACAAGAACCCACTGAGCATGTCGCATATGGCAAGCACTGGGCGGCCAAGCAGCTGGACAGCACAGCATGGGCTGCTCCACGTCCTCCGTGGCTGTGGCTGGTGCTTTGCCCACTCCCTAAACGGCCACAAAGGCCACATCTCTTTGCTTTTGCTCACACTGCTGAAATGCCAGAATAGCCAAAATGGCATCGTGTGCTTCCCAGGAGAGCATTACATCAACAAATTCTGCCTACCTCTCACTCACCACTTTACGCTAGTTCCTGTAAAATTTTAACCAAAACAGCTATTTTGGTTATAAGACCAGCTTAAATTTTCCACCCACCTAGCATCCCATGAATACCAGTGTTACACCAAATGCCTGCCTGGAGGACCCAATTGTTGTTCCTATCCTAGGTGTCAGTCCTTCGCCAGTATTTCAACAATGATCAAGACATCAGCTTCTCTAGAAAGCATTGCTCATAAAATAATTTTTAAAACAAAAATAGCATAAATAACATGTTAAAGTTTAAAACCACTTCTGCATGTTAATCAGTTAATATTCATAACAAAATTTGAAGCTCAGAAGAATAACTAGGCCATAAGCCTTAGAGTCCGTAAAGTGACAGAGCTGGTATTTATATAGCCCAGGACTTGTGAGTGAGAATCGCAGGACATGTCCAGAAGGAACTAAATAGTCACATTTGATCCTGTTCTCACATTTCCAAAACAGAAATAGCTAAAAATTCAGCCTTTAAGTATTAGCTCTAGTAGCATTCTACAAACTTAAAGAGCTGCCTCAACAGAATTAAAAGAAGAAAACTATTCATTACAAAATTCTAAATTTGTATTTTACCCAGGTTTACTTTTGACATTTTGGCATTTTTATTTTTCAATATACTAAGAAGCTCAATAGAAACTACCCAGGCATCTCGCAAAATCTATCAGCCCTGACCAACCTCTGCAGCTTTTTCAGATGACATCTCTCAAAATGCTTACTCGCTAGCACCACTCCATCTAGAAACAAAGTTGGCTGGGTTTTCTCTGACTTATACTCCAGTCATACATATACTGCATCCACCTCACTTCCCTACAACCCTTCCATTGGCCTGTGCCTTCTACAAACCCCAGCAAGACCACTCTCCTCACAGGCCACAGCCCAAGACGGCTGCAGCTCGCCGGCAGGGACGATCTGCAAGCTGTGCTTTCTGAAGACCCAGCCAACAGGTGGAAGTGCATGTTTCTACTCTGATAAATTATTTTCATCTGTGACAACAGGGTGACAACAGTGGGTTCAAAATAGTAAAAGGAGCCTTTGGATTATTTAAATTTATAATATCTCCAGGCTTCAATTCCTTCATCCATAAAAATGTAGGAAATAACACTCTAACAAAAATGAATGGAAGATCATCAGGAGCTTTTCATATTTGTACATACACTTGCAAGATGTTCCAGAAAATGTCAGTTTCTGAACTTTAATTCTCTCTCCTCCTTCGTAACCAAGCTCAACAGCTGCCCATCTAAAAGGAGGAGCCAGACTTTCCATTTGCAGTTGGAGCTGCTGGCTCTCTTAACCAGATTTTCAGCCAACCTCCTCCCATCATAACTGAGCTGTGTCCGTGGGTATCCCCCGCAATGCTGCTGCTTCGGTGTCACATGATTTGTAGCCAGAGGCCAGCAGATTCCCGGTCCCTTCTGGGCTGCATCCTCCTGCTGTGCACAATGCTCAGGGCGTCAGGGAGTGGAAGTCATCTCCCTCCCTGATCTGCTCACACCCCAGTGCCTGGGGCGACTGCGGATCTTCATAAGCCCGCCACTGTTAACCGCTTTCCTTTTTTTCCTTTTCCTTTTTATTACAGCTTTTTGGAAAGTTGATGAGGTGAAATATTCTCCAGCAGAGGAAATAATATAAAGCTTAAAAGTCATTTCTGATGGAATGGTGAAATAATTCCACTACTTTTCTTTGAGTAAGAAAATAATAATAAGGCAACCTGAGGCAGCCTCTGGGGATTGTATCATTGATGGACTGGAGGGAAACATAATGGCCTTAGATGAACAGGTTTTTCTTCTAACTGGCTAGAGCACTTTGGGATGCAGAGATGGAGAGACAGGTGCTAGACAATAGAGTAAACCTGGCACACCAGCTTATTTACATAATTTGTATAGAAATGCACCCATGTATGAAGTATAAAGCGACTGTTTTGAATAGTAAAAGTAAAGCATTTTAGAAAACAATCTATGTTCACAACTATGTTCTAAAATAACTGAATATTTTATGAAATACCTCATGCTTCTTTGCAAAAAGTGACTAGTGGTATAAGAGTCGTGCGTGTGTGTGTGTGTGTGTGTGTGTGTGTGTGTGTGTGTGTGTGTGTGTGTGGTTTTAACAAAGCACAATCTCTTATGCTATTGTTTAAAGTAATTCTTAAGAATGGATTCCCTAAGCAGATGAGACGTGGAGTGAGGGGGAGGGGCTGGGAAGAGGAATATTTGCACCTCTCCCAGATGCTGCATGGACCATTCGCCATTTCTTCATGATTAAAGACTATCAGGAGGGCTGGAAAGAGTGTGGAGCAAAGATTATAAACAGCCACCTTTTTTGCAGGCCAAATTACTGCCTAAACAAAGGAGTAGGGGATTTAAAGGTGAACATAACTATCTCTTTGGCAGCACGCAGAGGTTTGTGTTATATGAGAAATGAAACCCTAACTCCCCTCTGACAAGTATTCCTTAACTGACCTCCCAGATATCTGAAACCCATTTTAACTCACTCTGGTCCTCCGCTGACCACGACGCTACCAGAATGGTGTGGCCCCGTTTCCAGGCTGCTCACCAGTCCTCAGGCCTATGGGGTGAGTAGACATCTTCCTTGGGACAGTGCCGTGAATATTGATGAGCCGGAGAACCTCGGGGCTCTTACTCCTCGGCTTGAGGAGGAAGCACTTTTTAAATCTGCTGCACCCAGAAGCATTTCTCTTCTCTTTTCAGATGTTGCTGATGTTGGCTTATTCTTCTTTTAAAATGCAATTTTTCATTGTTACCAATATTTTTAACCATAAAATGAACTTAGAAAGTGTAGAAGAAGTAATGTGTCCTCGCAAACTGCTGTGTTTTGAGGTTTTGACTATTATGCCTGTGCTTTATAGCTCAAGGAAGTAGAATAAAAAATGCTGAGAAGCAATTAGAATCATTACCAGCAAATCAGAGGGTCAGAAAATGGAAGAAGAGCAGAGGCTGAACATTGCAAGCACCCTGAGAGGTTGGGTAGCTGCTGCCCCTTGCATGAATACAGAAAACGCATCTCAGGTGTGTTGAGAACCCAAGAGCCTAAGGTGGCGTGTCAAATGTTGTCCTCAGGTTAGCAGCCTATGGAAATATTATTGAGATCTGGATTTTTTTTCCCTCAAGGAAACTTCTATATGAGAAAGATTATTATTGGTCAGACCTAGTTTCATTATGGTGCCTTCCAACCATTTCTAGCTTTGTAATATTCATCCCAAGAAACATGTTGAGAAGACCCCTTTCAAGTTAAAGTGTAACAGAACTGTGTTTTGAGAGTTTTGTGGTGGACGGGGGCATTATGGAGCCTGACCCTGTCTACTCTGAGGCCACAGGGTTCTGCTAACTCCTAACTCCTGTCAATCTTTCTTGGTACTAATGGAGGAACTATTCATTGGATTTTATTTTGGTCCCTTAACTCAGAAATGCTCAACTGGCATGTGGTCTCTGCCTTAGGCCTAGAAGGCCCTTGCAGCTGCGCGTAGAACCAAGTGTTCAGTGCTGACTCAGGTAACTTCTGTGCCATGCCCACAGCAGCAACCAGCCAAGGCACTACAAGGCAGTTAAGACAATGGAAAGAAACATCCTTACACTGTGGGAACACTGCCATTTTCTGCCTTCCCCAAGAAGTGACCTGTCTCTCTGTCTTTCCAAACCTAGGAACAGCTGAAAGAGGACGATGTGGACTGCATTGTAAACCAGGATGAACTAGCCATACATTACCAGGAGCAAATCTCCTCCTCCTGCAGTCCTCCTCTGGGGCCAGGCCTGGACCAGAAACCTTCTCCCGAGACCCCAAGCAAGGAAAACATTTATGAGGGAGACCTGGGCCTAGGAGGCTATGAACTCAAACTTGAGCAAGCTCCAGGTCAATCCCCGATGAACTAATCGGCATGAAGATTGCAGATGTAATCACAAGTAATGCAAAGCCCTCTGAGGACTGCAAGCCAAGCTGATGAGACAGAGGAGAGAGGCTGGAAAATGTATTAAGAGCATAAATTGGAGAGAATCAAAACCTTGTCACATATATCCTCTGGTGCCTGCAGACATGAGAATTTATTATCATCTCTCTATATTATGCTACTGAATTTGTCAGCAGCCAGTTTTACTGTTGGATTGGGTGGGTTAGGAGGCAGGCAGCTCTCAGGCCCTTCAGTTGGATTTTTGGATTTTACTCCCTTAATTAGGAAGAATGTAAAAATAAGAAAAAGAGTTCCATAAACATTTTATGCCTAAGCTAAAGGGAAACGTTCACTTTTTCAGTAAGTGGTGAGTTTTATTTTTAAGACTTGTTCTAAATGACCCCAAAGCTGTATCAAGAACCCAGAGAAATGTTCAGCAACCACTGCTGATGACCTCACAAAACATGCCCAGAGTTAGGGGACCTAATATTTTGGTTGACTTCCTCTTCATGCTGTTTCTCCTATTCGTTGAGGGTATCAGATAGAGCCAGGTGTGCTTATACTAAATGCAGTGCTACTTTCCCTCTAAGTCCCCGTCCAGGGAAAGCTGGTTTCTTTACCATATATGATGTTGCTCCTTATTCCAAGACTATGTTTAACCTGTAGGGTGAGCCTTCCTTGCCTGCTTGTATCTAAGCCACTTTTTGGATCTTCAGTGGGTCCCTTGAATGTGGCCTAATATTAATAAGATTTTGCACAGTAGTTGCTCTCCAGGTGGCAGGAAACTGCAGGATCCCCAGCTAGCCCCCAGGTACAGCACTGATAGCTGGTTAGCAGCACAGGATCAGGGCTGGTGATGTATGGATCATACTGAGGACTGCCCTTTACCAGGTATGGCTCGTGGTTCTAGAGACCAATACAATAGATTTCAATTCTGCTGCATGACCTGTGCCTTTGAAGCCATAAGATACCTCAAGCCCAGCTTCTCTTGAAATACAGATGTTAGTCGTCGTAGTTAGTAGTAGCCCGAAAAAGCAGGCTGCAGTCCTAGGTGCCCAGGCAATGACGAGTCTCCTTTTGAGGAAGATGGAGCTGATGTCTTCCTTGGAACCAAAGCTTCGAACTAATGTATGCTTTGCTGACCGCTGTTTAGGCCTCAGCATTAACCGTAGCGGTGTGAGGCACACTGTTGTGTGCACCTGTTTTCTTGCTGTCCAAGGAGTAGAATCTGGGACAGAAATTGTTTTATACTCAAGTTAACCATGATCTTGTCATTCCAGGTAAATATGATGACAAGTGGAAAAGCATGAAATTTTCTAATTTGACTTCATCCTAATAAAATTTTGTTATAAAGTATGACTGAGTTGGTTAATGTTTGATTTCAAGGTAAGCTAATTAGCAGTTCTAAGCTTTTGTGCTCAGAGTTCCTGATGGAGCAGATACTGAAAACTAACATAAGGGAGATACCTGGCGCTACAAGCCACTAGAGAAATAAAGGAAGCCGTGTTGGGTTAGGAGGACATCCCAGAGAATGGAAACTGAGTCGAACAGAGTGGCACGGTCTCTTCCTTTCTCACTGAGGTGACCACAATCTATGCAGAGCTACAAAAGAGAAGGAGTCACCAGGGGAAAAAGAAAAGGAAGGCAAGTATTCATCTTATTTCTGCTTCCGTTATGTGAAAGGAAGAGATGAAAACTTGATGTTTTCCTTATTTTGTGTGAAGAAAGACATGACAGGAAAATATTTCCCCTAAAAGGCAAACACTAGAGGGGCAAATGTGGGGAAAAGAGAAAACCAGCACACAGTCCGCAACCAGCAGCAGCTCGCAAGAGGAGGGGCGCCTCCCAGGCAAAGCCTCTTCCTGCTTTAGAACTAAGTGCCTTTCCCCCTGAGTGTCAGGAGTCACTACAGACAAGGAGAAGGGGACACGACTCCTGCAGGCCGGCCCTAGGTAAATACCACACCATGAGTTTGAGGAAATTGGACCCCACCTGAAGGGTGAGACAATTCTGATTTCAAGATGTGATTTCCAGCCTTCTTTCCTTGAAGCCAAGCCAGGACCCTACCTGAGGCTCATGTCCCTATTAGCAATTCATAAAATCAAATTTCTCTCATGCTCCTGTCGTGATGGATAATAGTTTATGATCTTAAGAAATTTTCTGTGCTTTGATTAGCAGGCATCCTCAGCACTGTGAAATGCAAACCTATTATTTACTGCCAGTTTCTAATGAATAATAAAAGCAAAGGAGCTTTATTTGAGCACTAATACTTCCACTTATTATCAGATCTTTAACCAGGAGCGAATTTATCAGCTGACTTGTAAGTCTTCCTTGAACTCCTTGCCATGTGTACGTCACATACAGTCTCACGGCTGCATGCACACATGCCTAAGATTTCCACTGGCTAGCGGGGCCCCAGCTGGGCCTCTCTGACATTCCTGTATAACACTTGTGAGGGTCTAAGCAAGTCTGAAGCCTGGCAGCAAGTGCTACCAGGCTCATAATTCATCATAAAGTTTCCAGAAACTCCCTAGAGAGAAATTTAACAGTACATATCAAAGCTGAAAATTTAAATACCCTTTGACCTCCCAACTTCACATGGAAAGCTTTTATCCTAGATGTGTGAGACATTACACATAGCAGAAGTATTTATTAAAACAACTGAGTTGCCATTCTGGTTAAATAGATCATGGCACAGCTATTTCATGAGACGGCATCACATGTACTGATAAGTGTCATTTCTTAAGAATGTGATAGAAGATACAGTAAAACAAATTTGAAACCAAAAAGCCAATTGGGAGGAAAAATGCATACAACATATATGTTTATATATACGTATGTGTGTGTGTACTAGACTGGTTATTCTTCACATTATTCAATAAACTCTTACCACCAATACATGAGGACAGAAAACAATAACTACCAGACACAGCACTGTGCCAGGACTATGTAGAATTAGATGGACACGCCTTCTGTCTGTTATTTCTACTTTTAGGCATTTATATAGAAAATTAAACACTTGACATTTATGCAAGTACGCATAAAGATATATGAAACAATACTCATTATAGCTCTGTTATTGCAAAATATTGGGGAGGGTGGAGTAAAATATTCAGCAAGAGTTAACTAAACTATATCCATACAGGATACTCTGAGGCAATTAATTACATTGCCTAGACATGAGTCTACACACAGACATGCACACAGGTGAAGATATTTCCAAGATACATTGTGAATGGAGAAAATACTGGAACAATAGGAGGCTGATAACCAAAAGAGAAATACGATTAGGAAGGCTGGGTTGAGAGAGACTTTTGGTTTGTCTATATTATTGTTTATTTTGGTAATAATATTACAGACTGGTAATGGCAGCACAGGCCTATAACCCCAGCACTCTGGGAGGCTAAGGCAGGAGGATTACAAGTTTGATCCCAGCCTGGGCAACATGATGATTTAGACTGTCTCAAAATAAAATAAAATAATAAAGTAAATTTTTAAAAAGTTTAGAGATATAGTTCAGTGTGAAGGTGCTGAATTCAATTTCTAGTGCCTAAGTAAATAAATTATGATAATAATTTTCTAGATTAAATAAATTTAAAAGCATGAAAAATATAAGTAGTGGATTAATATAGAAAGTACATTAGGAGGTCTAAGATAAGGAGGAGCCATAAAATAAATCATGGTTGTGGCCTTGGCCTCAAGATGAGGGAGGAGCAAGCGTGATCAAGAATGACTTCAGAGGGTCATTTTCAACAGAGAGAGAGAGGAGGGGAGGGAGAACTAATTAGGTAAGTAGATCAAAGACAAGGTGACCTGAGCGATACTTCCTGTGGGACAGGAGGGAGGTTGGATCACCAGACAACTATGAAGGCATCACAGTGGCAGGCAACAGCATAAACAGAGACAACTGATTGGATATGGAAGGTAAGAAGTCTGAAGGACAACAGAATGACCTCAGGTTTAAGCTTAGATGATAATTGGCTGATGATTCCATCCACTGAGAAGGTATTGGGAGGAGGAACAGCTCTAAGGAAAAGCCAGTGAATATATGTTGAACCTGAGGTTCGCACAGAGCTCTGAGAAGATATCCAAGTGTTGTTTTAGTGGATTCTAAAGTAAGAGTAGGGACTGGGATGCTGGTGGGTAGTATAGTGCTCACTTAGCATGTGTGAGGCCCTGAGTTAAATACCCAATGCTGCCAATAATAGTAGTACTAGTAATAACTCAACAGTAAAGCTTAAATACAGTCCTAGTCGGGCAGTGTTTATTTGCAGGGATGAGATGCATCACAGGTTCACAGAAGAGTTGTTCCAGTGCTATGTAACCCCCCTCATTTCCCTCTAACTCCTGCAAAGAGATTCTGATGTGCTCTCCCTGCAGGAAGATCATGTCATAATCTCAGGGGGAAAAAAAGCAATTTTTCTGCCAAAAGGCTCCATAGGTGACCCTAATTCATGTCCTGGAGGAAACTACCGACAAGAGGAAAGAAAATGGGAACAAGACAGCGAACTGAGAGGTGCTAAATTCAGCACACAGAGAGGGTATGCGCCTGTGAAATGTGTTCCCCACCCCCCAGTCCCTCACTGTAAGTTTGAAAAGGTCCAAATTTTGCATGGAGTGGGAATCTGATACAGGGAGATGTCTGCTTCTCCTGCTGCCGTCATTGAGGCCTTACATAGCTGCTCTTCATCTTCCTGGCTGTGATGGTCATCTTGAGCAAATTAGCACTACAGGTACCAGGTGCTAGTGTGCTCTGTGGATGCAGCAAGTTTCCCCCCTCAGGGCCTGTTAGTAAAAACCACCAGCAATAGTTTGCTTCCAGCTGGAAAGGTCAGTCATTCAGCTCCCCTATCCTACTTCAAGTGGCATATCAAGTCTGTAGCCCTCTGTCATAATTCAGTCTTCAGGGACCCTGATCATGGTTTCCTCCCCGAGGAAACCATGTTGGTCACACCAAGTTGCTGATATCTGGACCTAGTGAGTACTGATTATCTACTACTTTTAGACATAATAGCAAGATATTTGCTTCTCAGAGGTTTAGAAATAAATCGAACAAAAGTGTAAGGATATTCAACTTGGTGGAGTGATCAGGTCAAGGGGTAGGAAACATGCTAAGATATCCCTTCTAAGATGAAACATAAGCTGCTATATTTAGTTTCTTTCACAAACAAAAAAGGCACAAGGCTTTGGATTTCAAAGGCAACACATTCCTCACAGTGAATAGTGCTTATGTCTGTTGATTTTGTTTGAAAATAGAAATAGGCAATGGTGAGAGTCTATATTAAATCTGGACTGTGGTCAGTGGTTTGGATGAGTGGTCAGGAGCCTAGAATGGGAAAACTGGAAGCCAGGAGATCTCAGAACGCAGTATGTGGATAGACCTCTCCAAGTGAATGCTCACCAAATAATAATGATCCCAGTGGAGGTCATTTTAACAAAGCAGTGAATAGAATGACCCGTTTTGTGGATTCCAGTTTCTTTCATCAGCTACTGATCTACCTGATGGCCTCATGAACAAAGTGGCATGGTCCTAAGGCCCACAGCCATGCAGAATAGGCAGGGACTCAGCAGCGTGGACTTAGCTCATTGAGGCCAACCTGGCCACAGCCAGCAGAGGCCAATATCAAGTCCCCAACATGTCACCATTCACCAAGATGACGAGGCAGCTCTTTGATTTGGATCACTTCTATTGTGGAAAGGATCACTTGTTTTTCTTAGAATTGATACTTATTGAATATTGATTTCCCTATGAGCAGCGTTTTTATCAAAACTACCCTTCATAGACTTACAAAATGTTTTGTCCAATTTCACAATGTTCCATGTGGCATTGCTTTACATTGAGGAACTCATGGAATGGCAAATAAAATCTATGGCAAAAGACCCATAGTCACAGAATTCACTGCTCTTGCTATATTTTCCATTGGCCTAAAATGACAATTAATAGAAGAGTGGAATGGACTTTTAAGTGTTCCAATATATTTCAGCAGAGCTGGGGCAGCATCCTCAAGGAGCCTGAATATACTGAGTCAGCATCCAATATATGGTGCTATTTTCACCATCACAGGGTTAAAGGATCCAGGAATCAAGAGACAAAAATAGAATCCAGGCATGGGGGTGCACATCTGTAATCCCAGCGCTGTGGAGCCTGAGCTCCATACTGAGTTCAGGACCAGCCTGGACTACAGAGCAAGACCTTGCTGAGAGAGAGAGAGAGAGAGAGAGAGAGAGAGAGAGAGAGAGAGAGAGAGCAGCACTCCCTCTCACCCCTAGTGATCTACCAGCGAAAGTTTTTCTTCTTGTTTCCATAACCTTCTATTATGTTTGGTCTAGAAGTCTTATACTAAGTGGAAGGATATTTTCACCCAGAGCCACAAAAACAATCCTGCTAAACTGGAACCTGAGACTGCTGCTGCCAGGCCAGTCTGGAGTACTCAGATATCTGCGTCAACAGACAAAGAAGGTTGCTGCTGGGATTACTGAGCTTGATTGCCAAGGAGGAATTGGATTGTTGCTCCACAGCAGAGGTAAGGACAGGTATGTCAGAGTAATGAAGATCCCTTGTGACATTTCTTAATACTCCATGGCCTGTGACTAAAATCAATAGAAAAACGCAACAATCCAATTCAGGAAAAACTTCTAATAGCCCAGATCTTTCATCAATGAAGTTTAGTCTATTCTATGAACCTAAGAACCACAACTGGATGAGGCTCTTGCTGAGAGCAAAGGGAATGTGAAATGAGTAGTAGCAGAGGTGATTTTAACATATCAGCTTCACCTATATGACCAGGTGCAGAAATAAGAATGCTAAAAGTTGTGATCATTCTTCTTGTTGTGCTATTAACTATTGTAAATATACTAAAGAGATAGTGTTTCCCCTTCTTTCACGGCGTCACCTAACTTATCAATAGATTAATAATAGTTACAGAAAATCCAAGTAGAAGAAGAAAAATTATTCAAGAACTTTGCATTCTTTTCTGGATAAAAGTTAATGTGTTTTCTTCTGTGTGGAAGATAATTCTAAAATTAGAAGGGAGAAGACTTTGTTACTGTCTTTATTTGGAGACCAAATATGATTTAAGGAGACATGTATGAGTGCCAAGCTGACAAGGGTGGGCACCCATGGCTGGTTTTGGTGTGTCAGTTTGGCTAGATTATAGTTCCAATGTTCACAACTAATCTAGTTGTTGTCATGAAGGTATACTTTGTAGATATGATTAATGTTCCTATATAGTTTCTCTTAAGTAAAAAAGGGTCTAGCAGATGGCATGCATCAAGGTATGCTGATTAAACAGAAAGGAACTGAAGTGCACCTTGGGTGAGTTACACCTGTCATGCTCTCTCAAGAATTATGTTAAATAATCTGAGTGTCCCTGACTGTCGTTGAGAGACCTCAAGAACAGAACAGAGATTTCTGGAAAGAATGAGCAATTCCAGTTGGGCCAGAGGTTCCAGTCTCTCCTTGATGGCCTGCTCCCCAGGTGGCAAACTTTCATGGTAAATCTCTCTCCCTCTCTCTCTCTCTCTCTCTCTCTCTCTCTCTCTCTCTCTCTCTCTCTCCCACTCTCTCTCTTTGTCTGCTCTGTTCTCTCTCTCTCTCTTTCTCTCTCTCTGTCTGCTCTGTTCCACTCTCACTCCCTTCAGACTGGAGCGCAAAGATGAAGGCTATTAAGAATGTTCATAAAAATAAATGAAGTAGATGCTTTGATGAATTCACATGTTTTCAAAGGGATCACTTCAGGGATTTATTTTTTAAAAACACATGTCCACCTATGTCTTGATATACTCACAGTGTTGGTCCAGTCTCCCACCACTCCTCTATCTGCAGCTAGTTCAGGGAAAACTGATCTTCACAAAGATGGCCCTGGAGCAAAATCTCAAAATAGTTGTGAGGCTAGCTAAGACACATTCAAGCACTTCCTTTATTCATGTCTGGGCAGCTGTTAAGGTAGGTGTGGGGCCAGCTTACTATTTAATATAGAAAGCTCCACATGCCTCTCATTCATTCTATCAACAGACATTCATAAACCCTTACAATGTACTGCTAATAATCAAATTTAGGAATTCCCAATATCAGTGTCATCAATGGTGTAAATAAAGGTGGAACAGAAGGAGTAATGATGCAAGCCAGAAAGTGCATGAATTTGGAGATGTGACAGCCCAGTTCCTCACCTCCTCATACAGACCAATTAGTTTAACAATGAGTGGGGAGTAGAAGGAAACTCCCACAGTCAGCCTGTAGGTGAAGGAGGCACTGAGCCATCTGACTGCAGGGCTAAAATGGCCAGTTTCTCGGCATACTAGCATCCTCCTCCACACGCTCTCCCAGCCGGAACTGGTCTGTGGAGCACTCAGCAAGGACCCAATGTGAGGATCAGACTCAAATACCCTGCTTTCATATGTGGCCTAAAGCTCGTCAACACCATGCTTGAATGCCAATTATGATTCTGGCTCTCAGTTAAGAGAAATTACCAAATTGCCTTCCCTGAAGCCCCATCCCCCACTCCTCAGCTCACAGACAGCAGCATCAGTTGTATCTGGCATGCTCTCTGGAAGAAAAATGATAAAAGGAGGAAAAGAAACAAGTATTAACTGAGCCTTTGCTGTGGGCCTAATTTCTCCATACATAATATTTCATTTCATCTTCACAATAATCTTCAGAGCATCGGATTATAAATACATAATCCAAGGAGACAACTATTAACCCTTGGCCTTAGATCTCATATTAACAAAAGAGGGGAGGCTTGAGCTCAGGTTGGCACAATTTCAAAGACAGTGATTATTTTCCCGCTTATGCCAGACTGCTGGAAAATCTTGTACAAGTCTGTTGACAGGAGCTAAGAATCTGTAATGCACCAGCATTGGACAGAAAACCAGGCAGATGTAACCCAATTATATGAAGTGGTAAGATCTGAGACTGGAGAAGGGCCACACACATAGCAGAGGATATTGTCCCATTATAATCGAAAGACCTCAGGCTCCCAGACCCTGGTTAGTCAAAACTTGTTGGTATTAAAAGGTAGGAATCTACATCAATTTAGCGAAAAACAAGAAGTCCTCTCCTGCACAAGCTAAACATCCAGAAGTTGGGTCTTGTATAGTTAAGGGCCTGAACCATGATGGTGCCCTTCTGCCCTCTCCTTCCTTGTAGCACCATTCTCAGTGGCCCAAGGCATGACAAAGACTCCACCAGGCCCCCTAGGCTTTCATCATTCTTGTAGCCAATAACCCCTAAGTGACAAAAGTAGCTTTCTTCCTGTTGCTCTAGTGGAATTCTAGGAATACCGTGATTAGCCAGGCTGGGTCACATGGTCCAATCATAGTCACCTAAGGGTAGAGTTTTTGGGTCAGCAAGCTTACAGCACACCCAACCTATGGAAGCAGAGACATTCAATTGGCAGCTCCTGCAGTGAACAGTCCTTTGTGTTTTTTTCCTCATCATTCTGCTCAACAGACATTCAGGGTATTGTGGAGATAAAGATTCATAACTGAAACATTTCAGCTTCTGCCTTGCCCTCTTGGGTCTTCCCTCTGGGCTTTTTTTTTTAAGATGTGTGAACAATCTCATGGAGATGTTCACACGGCAGAGAACTGAGTCTTCTTTCCGACATCTGCATGAATGAGCCACCATCAGAGTGCTTCCCTCACCCAGTCAGGCCTTCAGATGACCACAGTCCTGGGTGATATCACGATTGCAACTGCAAAAGAGGACCTGGCTTCTGCTCATTAGACTGATCCCGGATTCCTGATCAACAGAAACTGTGTGACATATAATTATATGTGACTGTTTTAAGCCACTATATCTTGGGATAATTTGTCATGCATCGATAGATAGTTCCAGCGAAAAGTTCTTGGACATACAAAAAGAAATCTGTGGTTATCTATACCAATAAAGATACTTTTCTAGCAAAATATAACTTTTAGCCTATTGCTGTGGTTTGGATCTGAAATGCCTCACAAAAGTCTCATGAATTTGGAAG
>PVKB01001393.1:399592-426877 GCA_004027205.1 Ctenodactylus gundi
TCTCTCTCTCTCTCTCTCTCTCTCTCTCTCTCTCTCTCTCTCTCTCTCCAACTTTCTTCCTTTCTTCTTCCTGGCCATAATGGAATGCACAAATTTTCTCCAGCTAGGCCCTCCATCATGCCCTCTGTCATTGCCCAACAACTATGAATTGATTGAGACTGTTTGAGACTGTGAGCTAAAAATATGCCTTTTTTTTCTTAAGTCGTGGGTGTCAGATACCAGCAAGGAAAAAGTAACTAAAGCCCTAGAAGACCAGAGCTCTCCTAGTATCAGCATACACACACACACACACACACACACACACACACACACACACACACACAAACACTTTCCCCTGCTCAGTACTGAACTTAGAAATGGAAGTGATAGTAGCAACAAAAGAAGGGTCAGGATCACCAAAGAGTCCCATGATGGAATGAATTATTGGGAAAAGAGACTGTGCAAGTGGACTGAGATGCACGTAACATGCTGTTGGGAGAAAAAAAGGAAGAAAACCATTCTGACTTCCTGCCGTTTCCAATCTGGGCATATAATAAAGTAAAAACAATGGTCTTCCTATAACCCATAGAAAGTTGGGCTCAAGAGAAGCCCTAAAAGTAAAAGCACCATGGTACTAGGGTACTGGGTCTCTATTCTGTGATACCTGAAGAGCTGATGCCTGAGTCCCACCTGAGATGCTGACTTAATCAGGCTGGTCAGTGGCCTGAACTTCAGGATGTCTTAAGAGCTTCCCAGGTGATTCTGAAGGACAGCCAAGGCTGAGAACTACTCGATTACAGGGACTTTCCAAGAAGAAGATCATCAAAGGCTTCCAGGGGTCAGGACTTGGGATGGGTTGTAAAAGGGTCCACGACTAGGGAGGACAGTCTAGGAAAGGGAAAGAACTTGAGCAAAGCTATGTTGTCCTGCTTTCTTGGGCAATGAGGAGCATAAAGGGGATGAAGACACTGCTATTTTTTAGATTCTAATTCTGAACCCTCAGGCTATAATTACATGCATTGTTGAGACCACTGTCCAGCTATAAAAGCACCAACTCACAAAACCTGTGAATCATCAAGTTTTAAATCCCTGGCATGCAACACATTTGGGACATCATTTTAGGAAGACACAGCTGCTGCCAGAACAAAAGAAGAAAAAATAACTGCTCCCTTCAAGCCCCCATGACCACACAACGTCATCAGCCGCACGACTTGAGATCGTCTCCTTTTCATTAACACCAGCACCGAAGATGCTAACTGCATTCGAATTTGGCTCTCCTCTGGTCCTGCCAACCTTGGCCGTGGGTCTCCTACATTCATGTGCTTCCTGTTGACCCAGGACACACCCTGTTACCAAGCCTCACCTCAATGTCTGTGCAAGCTAGAACCAGACAGGGGATCATTGATTCAGCTTGGATTTGCCAAGTAAATGTGCATTTACTTCCTTCTTTAAAGGCCACTTGCTGTTCTGCCTAATGTCAGCAAATCAGCCTGCCTGCTGTCCATCTTAGAGGAAAGTACATCTCAAACTTTAGCATGCATGGGATGTGCTAAAGATCATAGTAAAATGCTGACTTGGAGAATCTCAGTGGGCCCTGCGGGACTGCCTCTCTCTTCCAGGTGGTCCTTTCCAGGAGCCAGAGGCCAGAGCAGCATTTATCAGGCTGTGACTTGCTTGTCTGTCAAGGGTCTGCAGGAAGTTTGGCACTTTCAGAGATAAAGCAACAGAACTTTTGTTTACAGTCATGTCACTCATTTGAAATGTAGTATTAGCTGAGATTTTCACACAAATCCTTCTAATTTTAAAGTTTGTCCATGCACGATAAGGATGGTATTAGCCAGTTCACCTCTGTTAATCTTCACAGGAACACTGCTCATCCTGATTTTTTTTTTCACCTTATTTGAGCACTTCTGTTTATGCAAGTTTTATCAAATAGGGATCTTCATTGTTAACATTGTGTCACTGTAATTCATAAACATGGGTCAATGACTCCAAGGTCAGGCATAATAGTGAGATGGAAATAAAATGTCAGTACTATGATTCACCAAAACCAAGACTCGAGTGAGAACAAAGGCTGTGATTCTGATGGCTGAATAGGAGAATCCACAAGCTTGAATACTGTACGTAAGCAACTATGATGGAAAAGTACCTACAACTGGGCATTATCCGTTCACGTCTCCCTCCCCAAGGACTTCTCTGTTATGAAGCTTGTCAGAGGTGGCCATGAACTTAGTAAAGCTTGACCCTGATCTTCAAAGCACAGAGAAAAACCTTTGCTCACTTTCTCTAATAAGACGCTTGAACTTTTCTAAAGTGAGTAAAAGACAGTATTTCCAGTTTTTTAAAGAAGGAAAAATTTAGAAATTTGGCTCAAATTTGAGGCAGAGTCCTAAGCCACAAGACTGTCATTCAAAGATGTATGCCCAACAGCAAAAATGGGTCAGACTATATTTTCACCAAGAAATGGTTATACCAGTTAAATCAAAACAAATGGTTTTTAAGGGCATGGTTTTTAAGGTGAAAATCCTTTGTGATCATATGTGTTTGCTCCTTAATTTCACTTTGCATTTGAATCACACCACCAACGAATAGAGCACATATCAGCTCCAGTCTTACTGGAGATAAGTAAATGGAACGAAACTGTGCTGTATCTTTTTGTTCTGCTTGTTATTGAAAGCCCTTGCTGCAGAAAGGACTTTCCATTTGGAAAATGATTATTTTGTGCCTGAGGAGGTAGACCAAGAAAGATACATTAGAATCATACTGAAAAAAAAACCATGATGTTAAAGTGACAGAATGGCAAATAAAAGTGTTCACCCACACAGTAGCCAGAGAGCACCTTGGTGCTTAACAATACACTTCTTGATTTTTTTTTTTCAGTGGTAGTCATTCTGGAGATCCAACTCAGGGTCTTCACACTAAGATAAATCTCCAGCCCATTTTTATTTCTGATTTTGAGACAAGGTCAGGCTAAGTCACTAAGTTATCGTGGCTGGGGACTTACAATTATCCTTCCTCAGCTTCCCAGAGTGCTGGGGTTACAGGTCTTGGGTTTTTTTGTTTGTTTGTTTGTTTGTTTTGTTTTGTTTTGTTTTTTATTTAATAACGTGCTGAGTGCCTGTGCTCTGTCAGGTACTATTTCTGCTCAGATAAGCCTCACATTCTAACAGAAGGCAGACGGCGCTAAGTGAACTACCTAGCATATTGCCAAGTCCCAGTACCCTGATGGGGATAGTTTTAGCAGGACAAAAGAGGTTGAGAATAAAGGATGGGAAGTGATGTGCTGGATAAAATTTTAAACAGGATGATCAGGATAGGCCTCTGAGAAAAAAGCACATAGGAGAGACTTGACAAATGTAAAGGTGAGCCATCTCTGCAGGGAGAGGCTTCCAACTGGCCTGAAACATTCCAAGACAGCAGGGAAACACGTGTAGTTAGAATTAGCATGGAGGAGAGCTGTGGAAGAAGAGGTCAGAAATGAGAGAGGGAGAAACAGTTGAGTAGTTGCTCATACTTTACTTCCATTCTTAGAGAATCACAATGACAAAAAGTAGCTAAGTCTGACTTCAAAAAAGAATACTTTGGCGTCTGTATGGGAACAGACTCCAGTGAGGTAATGACAGATGTGCAATACGTTGGTCAGTGTAACAAACATTGACAAAGCCTCAGCAACACCAACAGTAAGGACTTGTCTAGCTCGTGCGTGGTGTGTCATGGAGGTCTGTTGAACTAGGCTGGATTTTGAGGGGTAGGGTCACTGGGGCTTCCCTACTCCATGGCTCATTCACTTCTGCAGCCAGTAGGCTAGCCCTGGGATTTTCTTTTCATGCGATCATTAGCACTGTAGATGACATTTTAAGCTATGGTCTTGTGGTCTTCACTTAGTATTAAAGTTGCTTAGCAAGTCAAATAATGTACGTTGAGTTTTTTTTGTGCTTTGACTCACCAAAAATGTTCCAAATGTTAAGGGGAAGGAGGAACCACGAAGAGTGTTTTTAGGGAGGGGATGAGAAGATTATATATATATGAGAGAGAGAGAACCCATTTTTATAACTTTCTTAATTGCGTTGCTCGAATTACATATCTCAGTTTTTTGTTCCATATGTCATCAAGGGTCTACCACTCCAAGAGCTAAAATACCATATTTTTAACGGTGATGACAAGAAGACATAAAGATTTTTAAGAAACAAATTGCAGACAAATTCCTCCCTGGAAGCAGGAATTTTCTAAGATGATTTTCTTCTCTTCTAAGAGAAAAAAAATATGTAGTTTATTAATGGGCATATTTAAAAGCTATATCTAAATTTTATGGCAAGATTATAAGAAAATTTACAAATACAACCAAACAGTACATAAGAAATCCATTCACCACCATCTTCTAGAATGAAGCATCTGGATTTCCACTTGGACCCTACCAATCAATAGTCCAGGGCTGATGGACTCCAAGACTATAATGAGAGACTACTCAGAGACACTCTAAGTGTCCCTTATCATTAGGAGTGTCAAATCCAAGAGAAATACAAACTAGGGAAAGCGATGACCAGGATATAGGCTAATCAGTGACTCCCACCCCACCACTGGTCAGGATGGGGACACACTGGTGAAAGATCACAAACCACATGTCATAATGTCTGTTACTGGAACAAAATTATTGTGGTTTTTATATTCAAGTGCTAATGAAAATGAGTGTTAAATGATGTCTCCATGAAAATGGTAGTGTACAACTACACTATCTGCTAGGTAGGTCATACATTGCTCAATTTTGAGAAGCACATGCCAAGAAACGGCAAGCAAATCCTATTCATTCACTCACCTACCACAAGGCAAGTCCCACTAACTATCTCTGACAAATAGCCTGGGCTGAAGGACAGGACACTTCCATTTGCAGGAGAAAAAAAGTACTCAATAATTTTCTGTGCACAACACCCAGCTGTGCCGATAAGCCAAAGCCAGTTATTGGAAAGATGAAGCAGTACGGTCATAACCACAGTGACCTATCCACATCAAAAAGAAAAAAATTCACACAACTCCATTTGACAGCTCCACTAAGATGACCTCCAGCCATCAGTTGTTATAATGACAGCTCCTCCCTCTAACACCCACCAGACTTGGCTTTGTGTGGTGTTCTGGAAACCACAGGGGAATTATTAGCTCTTCCTTTCCGCATCAGCATTTCACAAGCATTGGTGGCCCTAACCTCAAAATAGTTCCCTTCTGAGGAATCAACTTTCCTCCTAGGTGTGCAATTAGCCCATGGTTGCATCTCCCTCCCTGGGTTGATCTTCTAACAGGCAGCATTAGCAGATCAAGTTTAAGTGTGGAAGACAGGTAGCACAGCTGAATGACATCTCAGACTATTGATACCCTGGGAGAAAGGACAACAGTCTGAAGCATTTGGTATGTGCCTGAAGTGTTGGTGCATGTGCAGGAAAGTATGTGCTCACATCATGTCCCTCCTCCTGGGGCACGAGTGACTCCTCTTCAGCCTGACAGAGGAATTCTGAACCAAGTGAGTGCTTGTAATAGACAAAAGGAAGCACAAGAAAAGGCCAGAAGCCATAATGCACACTGAAGACCCTAAAAGACACCGGGGGGAAGAAGACCATCGTTTAGATACCGGTTTTTCACTCAACACAATTACAAGGAAGAAGTCACAATCAACCACAGCTAAAATAGTAACTGATTGAAGGAGAATAAGAAAGCCCAGCCAACCCGAGTTAGCAGGGTCTCATGGAAGACAGATGTGGAGCTGAAGCATCATATCAGTTGAATTTTCCCTGAGTGTTCAAATTATTCATCCGTCTCCTCTAGATTGGTGAAAATAGAAATTTTACATTTTGCACGACAAAGAGAACTACAACCCGAGTTTCTCAAGTTCTGAAACTGAACTAAATGCTTTTGACACTTCTAATCCAATTTCAACTCCCAATGTTGTCCCTCCACCTCATTAGGAATTTGAGGGGAAATATAAAAGCATGTTTCCTTTGTCCCACTCCAAGCAATCTTGCAATGCTACTGGGTGGACTCCCCATGCAGAGAGTAGCCACTCCCACTCAGAGAGAAGGATAATACTGAGGAGGGACTGTGGTGCCCAGAAAGCACTCCAACACATTTGCCCTCCAGAACACCATCAGCACAAGCGATCCATATGCATAAGTTCAGCCATCTGTGAAAATAAACCAAAAGATTGTAAATGAATGACTGAAGAGATTGGGAACATTCCAATCAGAGGGACCAGAGTATAATTTCAAAGAAACAAAACTCAACTGTGATTGTAATTGAGAAAAATAAATCCTAATCAATTGCATTGTGCCCAGTTTAAGAACAGATTGTGGAATGCAAGGAGGAGCGGTCAGCCTGGAACACACGAAGGGAACCTGGGACCATCCCTAGCCACACGGTCCAGCTTCCCCTCAAAAGGAAAGACACACTTTCGGGTGTCATCAAGGCGATCCAGCCCGCCATGGTGCAGGACTGACACGACAGGCCTCCCAAGGGCCAGCACAGGAACTCCGAGCTGTGTTCTAGAACTCCAAGCCTGAAGAACCCAGAGCAACTTCCCCGGCTTAATCCCACCTACTGCTTATCACTTAACATTCTGAAGTTCTTTTCTTTGAAAGCACCTGTCCTGAACTAAATATCTCCAAGATTCTCTTAAATACTGATACTTCTTTTTATCATAACTTCATTACAACTAAACAACCTTCTGGCAATAATTTTTCCTTACAAAAGGGAAGAAGGCTCTCGAATGGTAAATATAAGTATCAGTCACTAGGAATAAACATGCCCAATGTCAGATGTGTAAAATCCAATGTAACCATTAGCCCGTTCTGAGCTTAATTGTTTCCAATAGGACCCAGATCATATCCCTCATCAAGTCATCCCCGTTCAGCTGAAGCTCAGCTCCGTACTGAATTCTCTCAGTGACCCACCAGCTAGCTTTCCACTGCTGTCTTCACATGACAACATGTAAGTGAAAATTAAGTGTCTATTTTTGAATTAGGCAACTGCCAAGACCTCTTTTACCACAGCAAAACCCAGAGAACTAACAAGTGGTCAGCTTGTGCGTACCCCTGCTGTGGTTCGGCAACTCCTAGTGTGACACAGGAGGGATAAGGTCTTATAAATCAGGGGAGGGTTTTAGAGGATTCACACAACCAAAAGTTATTGTTTCCCTTCTCCCACCCCTAATGTCAGGGAACTCATGAAGCCTGTTCACATGGAACAGAAGTAATCAGTTGTCCACCTTAGCAAACATGTCATGAAAATGCAAGTGTTTACAGAAGGAAAAAAATCTCTCCTGCATCCATGTTTTGTAGTGTGTCACTGTATTAGTTACCCCTATTGCTACTGTAGCAAATTACCTCAGACTTAGTTGCTTAAAAACCACACAAATACTATCTTACAGATGTTAGAAGTCAGAAGTCCACAATCAGTTTCATGCGCCTGTATACCAGGTAGGGAGAGAGGTGACTCCTTCTGGAACCTCTGAAGAGATTTACACATCTGACATTGGGCATATTTACTCCTAGTGACTGTTCTGATTTTCTGCCTCTTTCTGCTCTTAGGCATTTCCTACGTCCCTCGGTTCATGACCCCTTCTTTGCTTCACCCCAGTCCCTTCTCCCATCATCTCATTTCCTGTTTCTGGCTCTGACCTACTTGATTCCTCCCCTTGAGAAGATTTTCTGGTGATACCGGCCGAGCTGCAAAATACCGCACACTCTCCCCATCTCGAAATCATGATCCAACTCTGCAAAGCACCCTCCTCTGTGTAAGGTCACCTAGTCACAGCTCCCAGGACTGGAAGTGGAGGTGGTCATGAGACATGCTGAAGGCTCCGACAAATGTTGTATCCGTGGGTGGGAGTAAATGGCACAACTGATGTGCACCTGAGGAACCTGAGCAATTGCCTCTGATGGCTGCATTCTGAACGACAGAGGACTCTGTAAATGGACATCGGCCTTGACTCAGAAACAAGACATGTCTGAAGCAGGCTGGCCTGAATCAGTGTGCGATATAGTTTACCTTAGAACCTCAGTGCAGACCAATACAATTCCCAGGCTTGGCAAAACAAGGAGAAAATTCTAATGGCTCACAACAAACACCTCCAGTGTGATCCCAGCCAAGTCCACATTTGCCCAGGTAGACAGTAGTTCACACCAGATGCTCAAATATAAGGAGCATCTAGTATGTTTAGGATGTTTGTGTTTTTACTGTACAACACATAAACTAGGTAAGAGTATATTCTACGTTATATTCTGAATTACCCACGTGGATAATTTCTTCAGACCTTATTAAGCAAGCACTCTGACCAGAAATCCTAACTCAACCTGATGATCACTATGCTTGGATCTAATGTGGGAAGCTTAGGGTGAACACTGTGCATTTTCCCACTGGCTGTGCCTCCATCCAAAGATTGGCTCACACAGAGGCCCTCATTAGCGCATTAGCCTCAGCCAGCCCTGTCAGAAGCTTACAAATCAAGATCTGTTCAATATCAAGTTTGGTTTTCAAACCAGGTCTGAGTGCAGATGTGTCCTCTTTCTAGCTAAGTGACCATGAATGAACTTTTCTGAAACTTGGATCTCTTATTTACAAAATACAGATTATAATCTATTCTTTGTAGGTTGTGATTTCAATGAATAAAGTATAATTATAGATAATATTGAAGTCTTCAATAAAGTTATTGATGTGGTTTTTCTGACCTGTGAAACAGGAATGAAATGCATACAAGATTTTTGTAAGAATTAGGTGAAAGGCCATGTGTTAAGCACCTGACCAGGCACAGAAGCTGGTATATTCAATATACTCAATAACAACTCACTTTTAATATTTCCCAAATGCCCCCAAATAACCCTGTTATGTTAACTATAAAAGGAGAACTTAATATAAAAATGTTATTAAAGGTAAACTCTTATCTAGCCAACCCTCTGTCCCACCCACCCCCCACCCCCCCCCCCGCCCATCCATCTCCTATTAGATCATAAGCACCGGATAAGGGCACGACCAGTGGCTACAGTGCTTGCCTACTATGTGCAAGATCCTTGGTTTAATTTCCCAGCGCCACATAAAAATTAGCCAAGCATGGTGGCACATGCCTATACTCCCAGGACTAGGGAGGCTGAGGCATGAGGATTGCCATGAGTCCCAGGCCAATCTGGGCTGTATATTGAGTTCAAGACCAGCCTAGATTACAGATCAAGACCTTATCTCCAAAAAACAGAACAACAACAACAACAAAATCATAATCACAAGCTCACTTTTCAGATGAGTTTGCCATGGAG
The DNA here is from genome assembly GCA_004027205.1 of Ctenodactylus gundi. Taxonomy (NCBI): domain Eukaryota; kingdom Metazoa; phylum Chordata; class Mammalia; order Rodentia; family Ctenodactylidae; genus Ctenodactylus; species Ctenodactylus gundi. Next base: position 408,859 of record PVKB01001393.1, read on the forward strand.
TACTGCCCAAAAGGCTTTCACTAAGGGGACAGGGCAGCCTGACTATGATAGGTCAGTACACCACGGTGTAGAAAGGTATCCACTAGGGATTGTCTGTGAAAGGAGCCTGTGAGGAACAGAAACACGGGTTGTGGCAGGCTGAAGAGAAAAAGCTAGAGTGAGGAAAAGCATTTTTTTTTTTTTTTTTGATGACACAAGGGAGTGAGAGCCCAGGGACTCTGCACTGAGCTATACTCCCAATCCCTTTTGTATTATTTTAATTTTGATTTTGAAACAGGGTCTCACTGGGCTGCTAAATTCCCCAGCCTGAGCTCAAACTTAAAATCCTCCTGCCTCAGCCTCCCAAAGTGCTGGGATTACAGACCTGCAAAGAAGAGAAAAAAAAAAAAAAACTTTTTCTATACGAAATGTGTTGCTCAGAGCATCATGTGTATTCCCACCAACTCTAGCCATGCTGAAAAACACCATTTGTTCCTGGCTCAAGGCACCTCATCTTCTAATCTGTTTTTAATTCCTGGCAATTCTCCAGTTCCCCTCATGGTTACTGAATTCTCTTCTTACAAGCAACTTTATCAAAGGCCTCTGGAAAGACTAAATCAATTATAAATCTTAGTCCCCTTTACCCAATGCTTTATTTTAAGGAGTTCTGACAGGTTCAAGAGGCATAATTTTCCTCTCTCCAAAAGCATGCTGGCTTGTTCCCATCAAAAGCTACCCACCCTGTTGCTTCAGAAGACTCCTGAGTGGTTCCTCTTGCTTCCTTGTCTTGGCTCTCTGAGAGGTTTTCTTCCATCTCTAATACCCCAGCATAAGCCAACATCCTATCTTCAGCACCTGCAGAGGACAACAAATGTGACTTGAGTTAAAAGTACAGAAAAGTTCTGAGGTATTTGGCCATGATCTCCAGCACGTAATTTCACATTCAATTGTTAAAACAGCCACAAAGATTGCTCCTTAACTCTCATCAGACTCGACAATCCTTCAGGGAGGTAGGTTTATTTATTTGTTTGTTTGTTTGTTTGTTTATATAACCATGTCTGAGCCTCACCCTAAACTAAGTAAATACAAACCTCTAGGGTTGAGGCCTTCTGGAATTTTCTTTTAAATGTGTAGATGAGTTGAGAACAAGTGCCTGGAAACTGGGAGAACCCTCAGGGCATCCGGTCTAGGTCAGAACTTAGGTCAGTGTCACCTGGGAAAAGACATCTGCCAAGGTCTGTAGACCTGGGTGCCTCGTTCACTGTGTCCTGAGTACCTGGGAATGATGAGCTTGCCAAGTAAATGATTCTAAGGTCAACTCTACTGAGGTGAAATCTCCTATGCTTATGAGGAACAAAAAGGGGAGGGGGGAACCTTCTTTCTCGTCCCTGCAAAGGATAATGATTCATAATGGAAGTTTTTGACCAGAGAGCATAAGTGATCAGACCATCTGAGTACAGCTCACAGAACCTCGCAGTGATAGCCTGTCACCGTGTATTTGTCCCACAGGTGAAGGTTCATTTGTTGCTTGACCTTGGATCTAATGACCTCCCCTGTTAAGTTTACTCACTTAACAGAAGGCATGGCCTCCTAGGCATAGAAAAAGATCCTTTAAAGAAACAAAAAGCCCCAGCCATCACCTAAAATTAGCTATTGATCTATAACAATTTAACGAAGAAACAGTGGACGAAGGTGTTCATGGGAGAGAGGGAAGACCTCCTAACAAGTGCTACCTTTACTTCCCCCTCTGCTGTTTTAATTCTGTTATTTAAAGAAATGGGAGAGAAAATGGGGGGGGGGGGCAAATCAAATTGGGTAAAGGATATGTTACGATATGTGTGCCATTGAGGTTCCCGTAGTGTGGTGGTTGTCACGTCTGCCTTACAATTCCCTGTGTGCTGAGAACAAATGCTTCCAAAAGTAAGTCAATCAGAGCTACCCAAAACTGGAACATGTTCAGGATAAATTAGATTCAGAAGTCTTAACATTCTGTTAAAAAATGTAAAAATTCATAGCTTTCCTAAACCACTGCAAATCTACATACAGACAGGTTCACATATAGTCTGATTTTCTTTTTGATCATCTCCATGCATGGCGTGCCGGTCCTGCTCAACAGTAAGGTGGAAGATGGTATTAGCCACTGCAGAGCCCCACGACACAATGTGGCCTGGCACATAATAACTAGACATTGAGCAGGACCAGCACACCATGCATGGGGATGATCACTCCTCCCGAGTCCCCATTACTCCTGCACAAGTAGCTGAGGTGATTTAAATGCTCATGTAGACTCCGTTGTCAGAACAGACCCAGGAGTCAGACTGCTCGGAACTTCTAGGCCCAGGGACTTGGCCATAGTGGGCGATGTTGTTTTGATTCCCAGTAACCCTAGAGTGCTCTCCATGTATAGGTAACTGAGATGAAGCACAGGCAATTCATTGCATCATTTAGAGTCCATCCCCTGAGGCAGTGTACCAATATAACCAACAGAGGGACATCTTGATTACAGGGCAGTCTATCTCCTCCATTTATTCCCATTAAAATGATGGTTGGCATCTTATCCACTTCTTCCTTCCTTCTTCTGTTCACTCTTGCAAGAAACACACATGACATTTCTTTATGTGCCAAACTTGATGCTAAGTGTGGTGGATACAGAGCTCAAGAAGAGTGAATTCCCTTCATTCAAGAAGTGTGGTAAAGCACGGAGATTAAGGGATGCCTAGAATACCAAGGGAGAAAAACCTGACTTCGATTTGAGGGGTAGAGTCAGGAAAGGCCTTCTAAAGTTGTCAGCTAGACTAAAAGTTGAAAAAATAAATAGCCTAATTTAAAAATATCGGAAAGTGCAGTCCAGAGGGAAGAATTTATACAAAGATCAAGCAGCTTCCCTTTAACCAGGAAGACTCTTCCAAGCATTCCAGTGTGGCTAGAGCATAAAGAACCTAAAAGGAAATGGAAATAATTGGAGCAGGCAAGAGAGGCAGAACAAAGCCAGCAGTGCGTGCAGCTGAGCCTGTTACAGAGTTTGATCATGCAGTGAGGTCACATGGAGCTGCTGGAGAGTTTAAGTCAGGGTAGTGAATAGCTCAGAGCAACAGCCTGAAGGATGGATCGGGAGATGGTAACAATGGAAATATGGAGGAGAGATAGGAATGTTTCGTAGAGTAAAACCATAGAAACTAGGAGGCCGCATTAGGCATGAGGAGGGCACAGCAGAGAGGATCATGGGTACCTAGAGGCAGAGCAATGAGGGTCCTGGGATGAGCCTGGTTTCTGCACTGAAAGGGTGAGGATGCTGATAAGAGACCCACGTGGGAGGTAAAGGGCATCTGAGGGGAGGAGGGAGACTTCAGTTCTTGTACCGCCTGCAATCTGGGTTCCATCAGCCCATAAATATTTAAGTCTGAGGCTAGAAAGAGGGGTTTGACCAGCAGCATAAGTAGAAATCTAGACTCAGGATGGAGGAAAGCATGTGTATAAGATGAGGAGACCGAAAGGTCGGACTGCTCCCTGAGGAACCTGCAGGCTGACTGAGATGGCATACGTAATGCCTGACAAGGGCCTGGAACCCCGACAAACATACCACTGTGGCACCACTTTTTGAACATGTGCCACGTGCCCAGCAGTACAATAATGGCTGCCGTGGGAAGACAACCGTGGGATGAGAGGTTGTCTTCCATTCTTATCCTTGTTTCCAGATAAGCAAGCTGAAATTTATGAAGGCTGGCAAGTTAATAATTTCATAAGTAAGGGAGCCAAGTTTTGAGTCTCCCTTTATCGGGGCACAAACCCTTAACTAATATGTGATGGTCTAATACCACTTATGATTTGCAGTAAATAAAAATCTTGTCTTGTGCTCTATGCCAAACATGAGGTGAAATTGCAAAATGTAAGCATTAAAGATGAAACCTAATGACTTGGGGTCGAGGATAAGCAAAAAGAAAATGCATTTAAAATCACATAAAATGTGGTGGCACACAACTGTAATCCCAGCTACATGAAAGGCTGAAGAGGAAGGATCATAGATTTAAGGTCACCTTAAGCAATTTAGTAAGACCCCATTTCGAAATAAAAATCAAAATATCTGTGGAGCAGCACTTGCACAGCAGGTACAAAGCCCTGGATTCGATCCATAGCACTGACAAAATTTTAAAAACAATGTCAAAAAACACCACCCTGGGTCAGGCCTGGTGGTTCAGGCCTGTAATCATAGCACTCTAAGAGGCCAAGACAGGAGATCACAAGTTTGAGCCCAGCCTGAGAAAGATAGCAATATAGTGAAACCCTGTGTCAAAGTATTAAAAATGGGCTGGGATGTAGCTCAGTGGAAAGGCCCTGATTCCAAAATAAAATAAACCTACCTTGGCCACTGCCTGCCTGTGTCAGAGGCCAAAAGCACCCTGTGCAGACCAGATGTCAAGTGCGAGTTAGTACATCCTTCTTTTCTAGACCTGACCAGTGCTTACTGACATTTTAGTCCAGCTCAATGCCACATGGGACTGAGTCACGCAGGTGAATAGTGTGGGGACCCAAGGTGTCCAGAACAACCAAGTTCCATTTCAAGGCAGCGGCAGCGTGGAACTTTGCCAAAATGACTTATTTTCTTCAGAAAGCCATTAAAAAAGAAAGTGACTTTTCAGTTCTTTGACATCAGACCTGAAGATTCTCATATCATCTTTTTCTTTTCTTCACTTTTCCTTTTTTTTTTTTTTTTTTCTCCCCTGGAAATCCAATTCTCAGCAGGGCGATCTGGTTATAGGCCTGGTTTTGTTTTCCACAGTTTGCAGTGCTCACACACAGGCTTAGCGGGTTCCTGACCTCCTCTCAAAGAGAGGTCCTGCAGGGAAAGCACACTAGTGAGCCCCTTCCACACGACCTCACAGGGTCAGGTTTCCTCCTTGATTTCTCACGGCTGGATCCTATCATCTCTGGAACTTATTTTTTAAAGGCGAGTCTCTCTCTCTCTCTCTCTCTCTCTCTCTCTCTCTCTCTCTCTCTCCTTTCTTTTTAGCAGAATAGCAGAATCTTGTGGCCTCTGTAGAGCTCAGTGAAGTAGAAAACAAACGCAGGAAGTGACAGACGACACAAGCATTTGTCCAATTAGCAATGAGAAAATTACAAGCACTGATGGTAACCACTCATGTTGAACAACCAGCTCAGCAAAGAGCCTCTCTCCACATCTCTCTGATCTAATTAGAACCAGTGACGCCACAACTGACCTACCTGCCCTGCACTGTTAGCATGCGGCGGTGCCTGTGATCTCTCGGGCGTTAATGAGGGTTACGGAGCCCCCGAGAGTTTTGATAGAGCCCTGGACTCCTGAGCTATTCAGATGCACCATATTTCATCAGTTCTGAAATGTGCTACCCACCCACCCCCATGCAGTTTCTCTTTTTAAAAATCCAGATGTGCCTCTGAATCAAAGCAATCACCGCATAGCCTCATTGCCTCTGAGTGGTAGGCTTGGTCGAGGCTGTGTGTGTTGTCATCATTTCCACTGATTTAAATAAATGGTTGCAAAATGGGTGTTGAGGTTCTGTGATGTTTGAAGGATTCTCAAATGTTATGCTATGCACTGGTGTCCGCAAGACGACCCACTGTGTTCATGGAAAGACACAGAAATAGAGGCCTGGGGTGTAAATCCAACATTTGACATTTGGAGTCCACTAAGGCAGCCAGCCTATCTAGGAAGGAACAGGAACAGGTGAGAAGGCCTACATAGAAGGGAGCTCTGAATCACAGAAAAGCTTGGATTTATTTTAAATACAAAGGAAAGACATGGCATTAAACATCTTTAAAGGTAAAATGAAGCCCAGGTGTGGTGGCACAAGCCTGCAATTCCTGTGCTCTGTGAGGCCAAAGCACAAGATGGCAAGCCTGAGTCCAGCCCAGGCAACTTAATGATTAAGCAAGACCCTAGACTGATGATAAATGATTGTTGGAAAAGGGTAGGGGGAACAGATATGTACTGAGGCCAGAGCTCATGCAAAGGCCATGGGTTCCAGAAAAGAAGAAGAAGATGGAAGAAAAGGAGGAAGAGGAGGAGGAGGAGGAGGATAATGCACATGTAGAATCCCAGCTGCTTGGCTGAAGCAGGAGGATTACCAGTCTGAGGTGAGCCAGGGAGACTTAGTGAGACCCTGTCTCAAAATCACAAATACGAAGCAATGGTCATGTAGATCACTTGGCTAGCAAAACTTTTAGAGCAGTCCTGGATTTAATTTCCAGTACCAAAAAAGAGGTAAAGCAACACAGATCGAATTAAATTTTTAAAAGATGACTATCAGGGCCCAACAAATAGTGGGTTAGGAGGACATTGTCACTCTTCTAGATTGCTTGTGCGGGCACAGCTGAAGCAACAGCGGTAGAGGTAGAATGAAGTGGGCACATTCAAGACGTACCTTCAAAATCATAATAGAAAGAATTTGCTGATAGGGTCAGAGAAAGCAAGTACCAGCAAGAAATCAAGGGAGATTCCCTAATTTTTGGTTGCAAGAAAGTAATGGAAAGTGTTATCATTTATCAAGGTTAGGAAGGAGGCAGGATGAATGTATGGGGAACGGAGTGTGCAGTCATGGACACGTTGATTTAAGATGCCCATGTGGTAGCTAAATGAGACTGGGTGGAGCTGGAATGTCAGCCAAAGACCAGAACAAATACACAGATAAATAAATAAGCAAGGAACCAAAAGAAAAACAAACAAAAAAAAAGCTTACTATCGTGGAAGTCCAGTAGGAGTTTCAAGCAGTGTGTGGTCATCTATTGCAAAGTCATGTGAAAAGGCAGTAGATTCAAGAGAGAGAAAAGCCGACATTGGATTTATAAAGTGGAGTTTTCTAGTCACCTCAACAGGAACAATTTCCATGGCGAAGAGCAGACCAAACCCAGACAGGAGAAGGCTGATAGGCGAGGGAGCAGCAAGAATGTGTAGGTGGCATAGGCAGACGACTCTTTCACGACACACAGGCCATGAAAAGCTTCATGAGACGTAAGAAGAAAACAGCAACAACAACAGAAATAACTAAAGCTATCACTCGTGGAGTATTTACCATCAGTCAGCAAATTGTCTCACGTCCTTACAACAATACTACAGGGGAGATATTATTATTTCAGTTTTACAGGAAGTCAGTGAAGTTAAAATTATACAGTGTATTCGTTTTTATGCTGCATAGCAATTTATACAAATTTGGCAGTTTAAAACAACATAGACTTATTCTTGCACAGTTTTTCTGTGAGTTCTAATAGCCAAGATCAGCTTAGCTGAGTCTCTGCAGAGCTATGTTCATTGTACGAGTCAGAGATAGAGTCTTGTTTGGAGGCTCCACTAGAGAAAGGACAACTTTTAATTACCCTCAGGCTGATGACAGAATTTATCCACTGGGGCTGCGGGCTCCATGACACCTGGCTTCTTCAAAACCTACATTTGAGACAGCAAGACAGTCACCTAGGGACACGGAGTCTTATATAATATAACATAATTATGAGAGTGTCAGCTGACCACCTGGTGTAATCACAGGAGTGATAACCTGTTAATTCCTTTGTCATCTTCTTTTGGCTAGACTTAAGTGACAGGGCCACATACACTCAAGCAAACAGGATTACACAAAGCCATGAACACCAGGAGGCAAGGGCCCTGGGTCATCCTCATGTCTGTCTAACTCACACGCTTAGGGAAACTGAAGGCCAGTTTTACTTTAATGTGTATATCCATTCTCTCAATTTGACCAAATGCCTTCAAAAATATAAGAACAAATATATGAAAACATAAAATATTCTGAAAACAAAATATACTTGTACAAATTTCTCTGTCTCCAGAGATGCCAAGCTTAAATTGAACAGTTGTTTGATGTGAAAATGACTAAAGGGTCGCATCCTAGGACAAGATGGGGCTGAGTTGAGTTGTTGACTTTAGTAACGTCCAAAGTGCTTATTGTTTTGCCTTTTTTCAGTTACATCCTAGGCTCCAAGAACATTGGAATCCAAGAGAATCTTTGAGATGAAGCCCAGCCCCTTTGTCTAGATAAGAAAACTGAGACCTGAAGAGATAAGAACTTGAGTCAAGCCTACTGCAATCCTGGTGACAGAACTGGAAGGGATATGATGTCTGTTCTCAAGAAGTTGCAATCTAATTGGGATAAAGCAATAAAAATGTAACAGAATTAACAATAACCAAATTCTAAACTGAAATTATGTTTCAGGCAACCCAGATACCCAGAAAAATAGAACCTCAGGAGGCAGAGCAGGTTGGCCATGAGCTCAAGGCTAACCCCAGCTACAGAGTCAGCTCAGAACTGGCCTGAACCGCGGAGCAAGACCCTGCCTCAAAAAACCAAACAAACAAATAAATATAAATAAAAGAATTAAAAATGCAGATCAGTGTTTCAGGAATTATAGCCATGAAGTGAGTGATGGCATAGACAGGTGAAACAGTATGAAAAGCAAACTGAGGGAGGTAGGAAGGGTGACACCACCACCAAAAGGAGAATCAAGACCAAATGGCAAACAGTTTAGAGCTGGAAGGCTGCGTCCTAAGACATCCTTTCTCTTTTTAAAGCATAGCACCCAGGGTAGAGTAGAATAAATTACCAATATGCTGAATCTACAGCCTTTTGAGACTATTTTATTTATCAGGCACTGTGGGCCAGTGCCTGGGTCATACAAATTCTCTGGGGACCTGCAGAAATGTCTGAGCCAAGGATATAAAATCATCAACTCCCAAATATGAAAAGAAACCAACAAACTATAAATTCCAAAATGTGCATTGCCAAAATACAAGGCTATTTTAATCTCATTTACTGTTCACTTGTGTAGTCATAGGAATTTCAACACATCTGTAAACATTAAGTTTGCTTACCTTGCCAAGATCTCGTGAGCAAACATGACGATTGGCAAGAAATCCCAGCAATTGCCAGCTTAGTATGTTTCCAGAAGCCCATAATTTCTAAGGAACCTCACAGAAATCTTTTTCTCATTTTATGGACAACTGTATCTTTAATGTAGGTTGTGGGCATATAGTGTGTTAGGTGAGACTTGAAAGCTGATACTCACCTTCAATGTAGCCATTCTTTGAAAAAAAAAAATTAGCTGAAGAAGAAAGATGACTTTCTGGATGACAATAACTGTTCAGGTGAAATCTTTAGGATTTCACTCAAGGCAGTCTAAGGATAAGAGAAACTAAATCATTCATTCATCAATTCTTATTGAGCACCTATTACACTCCAGGCACAATTCTAGATAAAGAGATACAACAGTATTAGATGTTAGAAAAAGTAACAGAAAGCGGTATTTTAAAATGCGCAACTTAAACTAGAGCTCTCTAGGCTACTCTCACCCCATCCACTGAGGTAGAGCCAGGCAAGTCCGACTAAAGGGACGTGGACCTCAGGGGCTCTGGGAAGGCCATCCTGGCTCTTCCAACAGAATAAAGAAAATTTCACTTTGATTAAGTGGCTCTTCTGTGCAGTCAAGTGCTGCCTAATTCAGGATTTCGTGGAATCTTTCTGACAGCTCTTTAAGGCCTGGTCATTTTCACATGAGCAACAAGAAAATCTCAGGTGGTTTCGTGGCCTGCCCAAGGTCAGACAGCTAGCTAGTTTCTGACCCCAAACCACTCTCCTTTCTTCCCGCACCCTTCCTGAAGGGCAGCTACGGGATCACGTTGTGCTTGGGAGGTCATAAACCGGCATGGTTGGCATGAGCCAGAGAAATAGGGCTGTACTATCATACTGTATCTCTTTGTCACTGCCCAGAGACAAACTTTATCCAAGTCTGGTTTCATCAGAGAGTCCCAGGCAGCTTCCTTAAGGGTTCTAGGTGAGCTCTGTCTCTGTCCTTACTTACCTACCCCTTAAATGAACATCTCTCTGGCCAGACAGGGCTGCTTGTCATCTGGCCACATTGCTGCCCTGCCCAGCATCTCTCCGTTCATCAGATGGTTACCCATGGCAGCCAGTCAGCCTTGTGATCTGAGCTCAAGTACACCCAATTCCCTGACGATTTCAGAAGACAACTATTTTGCTCCCTTGAGGCCTCAGTTCAGGTGGGCAGTTTCCAGTCACCCCTCAGTCCACCACCCAGCCAACTCCAGGCCTGACGGGCAGTGGACAGGCCCCTCCCAGGCCCTGCTGCTGATCAGCATCTAGACTTCTCTCCTCTTCATGCCCTTCTCTCAGCTGCTGCCAGTGCCTGACTATGTTTTAGTACAGGGGTGGGGACCCTTTTTTCTGCCAAGGGCCATTTGGATATTTATGACATCATTTGTGCAGAGCATACAAAATTATCAACTTCAAAATTAGCCTGCTATATTTGGTAAAAACATTTAACTAACTCACCCCTAATGTAATAGCTGAAACTGCTTCTCTTTGGGGAGGTCTTGGCTGGGCTGGACCAAAGGATTTTGCCAGCCATATATGGCCATAGGCCAGACATTTCTCACCCATCTTAAGGCCTGACACCAGGGTCTCCAGAAATGGGGATCATCTCAGGGTCAAACCCTCTGATGAGCCTTAACAACCCACTTCGCAGTTTATCTTCCTTTAGTTCCTTTAGAGGTCTCTGGGGAAGTGATCCAGAGCCTCACATCTCTCTAGACCAGACTAAGGCATTTAAAAGTGAGCGCAGGGCTGGAGGTATGGCTCAGCGGTTAAAGCACTTGAGCAAGCACTAAGTCAAGTGCTAAGTACCCGAGTTCGATTCCCCAGCTCCACGTAAACTGGGTGTGGTGATGCACGCCCGTAATTCCAGCACTCAGGAGGCTGAGGCAGGATTGCCACGAGTCCAAGGCCAGCCTGGGCTCCATAGCGAATTCAGGCCAGCCTGGGCCGCAGAGCGAGACCCTGCCTCAAAATAAAATAAAAATAAAAGTGAGCGCAGAGGGATACCTACTCAAGTCCCGTCTTGGCTCTTTAGCCTAGAGCTTTTCTTTTCTCCCTTGCTTTATTCAATAAAACTTTTGCTTGCTTTAAAGAAAAAAAGGAAATGAAGAAAGCAGCCTTTGTGCAGTTCCCTAGCTTTCATGCCCTTGGTTCACAGCGACTAAATATTAAAGGGGGGAGGGGCAGCAGTAATTGCATTCTTTTCCTTCTATGAGAGAGTGTTCTAGAGTGCAAGGGGTCCCTGTACAAGGTATTTGGACTCTTTCTCCATCTGCACTTCTCGTCCTGGTAGTAGGGACCACAATTAAGGCTGGAAAGAAGCCAAAGCAAATCAAAGCAAGCAAAAGCCATCCTGTCTTGTATTAACCACAGCTGATTACAGCCGATGACAAAAACTCAGTCATGTGGCGGAACGGTGACATTGTGAGAAATACATCCTTAGGTGATTTTGTGCAAACATCAGAGTGCACGCGCTCAGACCTAGCTGGTGCCGGCCAATCACTGAGGAGATGCCATGAGCACTGCTGCTGCAGAGGGTCATAACGCGCACGGCATTCCAGGAAATTTTTTTTTTGATAAGCAGGGGTACAATCTAAAATAATAATCCAACTATAGTATAGTAAATACACAAACCAGTAGGCTAGCTGTTTCTTACATTATCAAGTACTATGTGACTGGCAGCTGGTAGGATCGTTTACATGACATCACTACAAACACAGGAGTGATGCATTGTACAAAGAAATTGCAACAACTATGATGTCACTTGGCAGAAGGAATTCTCCGCTCCATTATAATGTGATTGGACAACCACTGTATATGTTGTCAGTCACTGACAACACATGATCAAGACATTATTCCAACAGAACATTCACATTCTCGTTCTCCCTCTCGCTCTGTCCACATCTGTGTCTTGCTTCAGTAGATACCATCAGTTACACATTCTCTTTGTTTTCAAGTTCCAGAATGTCCCTTCCAAGCCCCATTGTATCTAGGCCGGTGTGACCGGCTTTGTCCTCTGTCCTTCAGCTTACCTTTCCTCCCGAGAAGTCTTGATGACCTGAGATGTTACAACCAAAGTTGATACTCATGAGTTTGACAAGGTTAAGCAAAACTAGGAAGTCCCATTCCTTTAATTGACTTGGCGTTTGCTTTTGTAAGTGATACTAGATACAAGTTCTCTGTAATTTTCTTCCAGATGGAGAGCCTGTTGCACTCTCGTAGTTGATTAAATGAGTGATTCTTCCTCCACCGATCTGAAATATCACATTTTCATATACAAAATTCTTGTGTAAAGTGGAATCTATTTCTTAATTGTCCATCTGTGCTCTGATCTATGTAGCTGTCCCTGTGCCTACACATGCTGATTTATTATGCTAGCGTCTAATGTTCTAATACTCCATAAAGTGGGTACCCCCTCACTATGGTTTTTATACTTCTACAAAGTCATTTTTTTCTCCATATGAAACTTAAAATCATCATAAGTTTGGAATTCTGACTGAAGTTTTATTACACTACCAGTATTGGCATAGTTGATTTGTTACGATCTTAGCTCTTCCCATCTGGAAATGTTAAGCTTTTCCAAGTATTTCAATGTTGATTTACATTCTCCCATTTGATAAGATGTTAGTATTTCTTTCATATTGATTCTATTCTTTCTTATAGACATTTTAAAATTTTTGCTGTTATAAATGGAATATTTCCCAATTTCCACTTTACATTCTTATATTTAAAATAAACACTTGTATTCAACACATCAAATTCTCTCAATTTTTCTAAAAATGTTTAAAACTAGATTTTTTTAATTGTATGATCAGTGTAGCTTTTTTCTCCAATGTTTGTGCATATTATTTGGTTATTTTGTCTTGGTACATTCACTAAAATCTCCAAAATAATGTTGAACAACAAAGACAGTTATTGACATCAGTGTTGTGCTCTTGAATGTCAACTTTTCAGTATTTTACTACTAGGTGTTTCCTATTCTGTTTCTAAAACTATTCTTTATCACATTTAAATAGGTTTGTTTTATTGCCATTTTGAGTTTTTTTAGTAGAAATAATTGTTAAGGTTTTTTTGGAAGGGTAGGAGTTTTGCGGGGGTTGTTTGTTAGGTTGGTTGGGTTTTTTGATTAAACATAGTCTTTTTGGAACTTATTGCTCTGACGGAGTGATTTATTATTTTGTTGATAAGTAATATTGATAGACATATGTCCAACTATACTATTCAGTTATAATATACTATTCAGTTGATACTTTGCTGTATTCATTTTTAATATCTTATTTTTTATCTCTGCAGTTATTTTTATAAGTAATGTTAGCCTATATACTTTTTTTGAGACAGGATCTCACTCTGTAGTCCAGACTGCTCCCCTACTCAGTATGTGACCCAGGCTGGCTTTAGAATCAGCAGTCCTCCTGCCTTGGCCTCTCAAGTGCTGGGATTGCAGGAGTGTGTCACCACTACCAACTTATGTGGTATTGGGGATTCAAACTCAAGGCCTTGTGCTTGGCAAGAACTTTAACCACTGTGCTATTCCTCCAGCCCCTGGCCTATATACTTTTGTACTATTTGTACAACAGCTAGCTCTGCTATTAATGTTACACTAGTTTCATTAAGTAAACTTGACATAATTTCATCTTTTTCCATTACCTTAATAATTTTCTATAATTTCTAAAAATATTGACATTATTTTTTTCTTTAAAGATTAAACACTATTCAACTGTGAAATCATCTAATCTTGGTCTTCTATGCTAGTTCTCTCATTAATTACTTTTAATTCTTCCACAGTAACTTTTCTATTCAAATTTTTCATTTCTACTTCATTACATTTTTTGGAAATTATATTTGTCAAGAAAATCATTGATATATTTTCTAGATCAAGTCAGGAAACAGTGGCCAGTAGGTCAAGTTTGATTTCAATGAATTTTTCTACAATTATTGAATTAAAAATGATTTATAAATTGTAAATGGTTATGTGGATGCCTATGTAATATCTTTGTGTTTACTTCTTGGTTCCCAAAGTCTAAAAGATTTGCTGCAGAAAAATTTGCCAGCCCAGAGTCTTAATTTTCAAATACCTTGCCAATGAGTTATATGTATTAATTCCTTGTTGTTTTAATCTCTCCATCCTCTGTTGTTCTGCTATTTCATCTTTCTCTTAATCTTGTATGGTTTTGCACTTTCTTCTTAGCCAGGCTCATGGAGAATTTATATGCATATGACTAACTTTTTTTAAAAACTAGTTTTTGTATTTATGTACACATTCTCCTCTTTTAGTTTTCTATCTCGTTAACTGAAGTGTATGGCTACACAGCCATATTTCATCAGTATTTTGAATACCACTTAGAAAAACAAAATGCTCCCAAATCATCTAGAGCATAAGGCCTTCTTCTCACTTGGAATATTTTTTTGTACTTCTTGGAAGACTTTTTTAGGATAACTTAGGCATAAATCTTAATCATATTTCCCTTGTGCATCCATAAAAGGAAAACATAAAATTGCTAAATAAAAAAAAATGTCTTCTTATGGCGAGTCCAGCTCTTTTAAATCCCTCCAGATTCAATTATCAATGCTGGTGGTTTGCCACCTGGCTCTGTCCTCTGTGCTGGGAAAGCAGCATTTCTTAACAGACTCTTCCACTATTGTTTCCAAGACTTTCTTCCAAGTTGTTCATCCTCACTCTGCAAGTTTTGGGGCTGGATATCTCTTACTGCAAGTGACATTGAAAATATTTCAGATCTCAATCATTACTCACATTCCTTCCTCAGACACTACCTTAACAGTGTTGTGGCTGATATGCCAACAAATTGCAATCCTGTCCCCAGAAGGAATAGCCAAGTTCTTATAAGCATAAGCAAGAACAAAGTCATGCTGCTTCACAGCCACCAGAAATCGAGGATACATTCTAATTTTAGACACGTCAAGATATAAGTGAACCTTAGAGTTGGCAAAATATCATCATCTTTCTTTCCTATTTCTTATGGGTTTATATTTATATAATTTTAATTTAAGAATATAAATATGCACTCTTATATTATCAAAACATTTTAAAACACAATATTAAATGGCTATGTGATATGCTGTTATGGGCATTTCATACATTTTTAAACAATGTCCCAGTATTGAGAATGTCTATTACTTTTAATTTTTGTCATTGTAAACAACATTAATAAACATTTTTTATTTTTCTCCATGTTTTGTTAATATGTATATGTGATACACAATAATTACATGACATGTGAGAGTTCTGTGGGCACATATACGGCCACACCTTCACATTCCCTTCCGCCCCCTTTCTCACCCTCCCACCCCTTCTCTCATCCCTTCTGACTCTTCAACATCTCCCTTATTTGCATTCATAGTTTCTCATATTAGAGAAACCATGTTATATTTAATCTGAGTCTAATTCACTTCACTGAGCATGTTGGTCTCAATCATTTACCTACAAGTGATGCGTATCTGTCTGCGTTTATGGCAAAGTGGTACTCCACTGTGTGTATATGACACATTTTTTAATCCATTGGTCCATTGATGGATATTTTGGCATCTTCCATGATTTAGCTATTATTAGTTGTGCTGCTCTAAACATCATTGTGCATATCTCTGATGTGGGTGGGTTTAATCGTTTTGTAAAGATACACAGAAGAGGTGTCACTGGGTCAAAGGAAACACTTATTTTGGGTTTTTGAGGAATCTCCATACTGCTTTCCATAGCAGTTGTACCAGTTTATAGTTCCACCAGCAATGTAGAAGGGTTCCTTTTACTCCACATCCTTGCTAGCACCAATTGCTTTTTGAATTCTTGATATAAGCCATTCTCACTGGGGTAAGTTCAGGTGTCTTAATATTGTTTTGATTTGCAGTTCTCTAATGGCTAAGGAGGTTGAACACTTTTTATATATTTGATAATAATTTGTACTTTGTCTGAGAACTGGTTGTTGTTGTTTTTGTTTGTTTTTTGAGACAGGGTCTCACTCTGCAGCCAAGCTGGTCCTGAACTCACTATGGAGCCCAGGTTGGCTTTGGACTCATGGCTATCCTCCCTGTCTCAGCCTCCTGAGTGTTGGGATTGCAGGCATGCACCACCACACCTGGCTTCTGTGGTACTAGGGAATCAAACTTGGGTACTTAGTGCTTGATTTAGCACTTGCTATTAACTGCTGAGCCATCCCTCCAGCCCCTGAGAACTGTTTTTTATCTCAATATAGTGCTTTATTTTGTATTTTTACTATTTTTAAGATAGCTAATATGTTCATTTTAATCTTTCTTCTACATTAATGAAGATATTTAAGGCTATGAATTTTTCTATAAGAACAGTTTGGGCAATTTTTTTCTATGAGAACAGTTTTAAAGTTTTCATACACAGTATTATTTTCTTTGCTTTTAAGTAGTTTGCAAATTAAGTTCTGATTTTCAGTTGTATCAAGTGTTATTTGTTTACTCTTCTTCTCCATGAAGTGATATATTGGGTACTTTCCAGTATTCATTTTATTATAATTCATTATACCATATGTTTGCCTTGAAAGATCTCTACCTTTAAGAATGTGGTAAGATGAAACTTGGGGGTGGAACTCGATGCTGAAGTGTGTAATGAGTGTGTGTAAGTCCTAGGGTTTGATCAACAGCCCCCCTCGAAAATGTAGTACGATTTCTTTTGTGCAACACATATAACTGATTTTATAAGCTTTTAGGGACATACAAAATGTTTAATAACCAATCAATAAAAACAAAAATCACAACAAATTTCACTAAGAATTTAAATTAGTTTGATCATTGTTCAACTCAATCTCTCTTTGTCTTATGTGTTTCTATCATATTTGTTATTTAAAAAGCTAGAAAAATTAAGAAACTTCAAGAAGTTTAGAATTTCTGAGTAATAGGAGAAATGTAAAGCTAGCTGAGGGGTGGTGGTCGCCTCTGACAAGTGGCCAAGCAAAGGGAATATGTAGCCATAGCACTACTAGAAGAAAAACTAAAGAAAAAAATTTACTTTAAAGAGATAATATTAATAAGTATCTGAGAAGATAGATACGCTTAACCTGACTTAAACATTATACAATGACTACATGTGTTCATATGTCACACAATTTCCTTCAGTATGCATAATTTTTATGTATCAGATAAAAATAATTTTAACTTAATTTAAAAAAAAAAGTGAAAACATTCCAGTGCCTGTTTCTAGTCAGGTTTGACAATGAAGAGAACTTTATTTCTTTACTTTATTTTTTTACTTTCTGATAAGTTATTTTTATGTTTTAAACTTCTTGATTTTAAAGGTCAGGATGACAAATACTTCTGTGGGATTGAAACTATAAAAACCATAAAAGCCATAAAGGAACTTTTGCAATTATTTTAAGACTTATTTTTTACTTGTGTAACTGGTTGTACAGGCATTTTCAGTTTGCAAACTTTCTATGATTTCTGTAGCTTTCAATACATATGGTTTTTCTTCTTTCTTAACGATTTTTAAACATAACCACAAGGCAGAGTTCTTCAATGGCACTTCTCTCTTTGCCTGTATTCGTTGTCCTCTCCAACAGGCATTGATTTAAAGAAATATTGATTCCATCTTTAGACATTTTTTTTCCTGAAAACTGCTTCATGTTCCCAATCTTTCTTTTCTGCATAGTTCTTTTTCTATGTATTCAGTCAAGATTCTTCAACCTACAGCATAACCCAACATTTCTTTGGCTTAACTTCCTCATGCAAAGCCCTATACAAGTCAAGACAGTGTCTTCCACCTGGTAACTACTTCCTCTAGAAAAAATGACCTTTATAAGTCATGGTAGCCTGCACTGCTGGTGGGAGTGTAAATTCATTCAACCACTCTGGAAAGCAGTATGGAGAGCTCTCAAAAGACTAGAAATAAATATCCCCTTTGATCTGGCGACAACTCTCCTGGAAATATATCCAAAAGAGGCCAAAACAACATACAACAGAGATATATGTATACCCATGTTCATAGCAGCGCAAATAACAATATAGCTAGAACATGGAAGTCACCAAAATACCCATCAACAGACCAGTGGATACACAAACTGTGGTACTTATACACAATGGAATACTACACATCTGTAAGGTCCAACGGCGTGGAGGTTTTCACAGGCAAATGGAAGAAACTTGAGAACATCATGCTTAGTGAAGTGAGTCAGAAGCAGAAGGTGAAACATCGG
>PVKB01001394.1:0-22459 GCA_004027205.1 Ctenodactylus gundi
CTCCTCCTCCTCCTCCTCCTCCTCCTCCTCCTCCTCCTCCTCCTCCTCTTCTTCTTCTTCTTCTTCTTCTTCTTCTTCTTCTTCTTCTTCTTCTTCTTCTTTTTTTGTAATGTCTGCAGTATTGAGGATCTGGCCCAAGGTGTTTGAACTGAGCTACATCCCCGGCCCATTTTTATTTTTGATTTGAGACAAGATCTTGCTAAGTCACCGAGTTACTCAGACTGGGCTTGGATTTGTGTTGTGTTAAACTTTTCCAGGGGAGATGTGCACGATTTGTCTGTTCACCCACAGAGGGCACAGACAACAAACCAAAGTAATAATTATATGAAGTCTGAGGTGGTGAACCTGTCACTTTATTGGGGTTACTTACGGAAGAATATTCCGACGCAGAGTTCCTCACAGGAGCACAGCTGACACGAAGGCAGCTCTGCCCCTCAGGCAGCTCAGCTCAGAGGAGCGTCTCCTCCCAAGCAATTGTGTACTGCTTCTAGATCCTTCTCAGGGAGGAGACGGAGGCTTGCCCAGGCCTGTAATCCCAGCCCCATGGGAGGCTGAGGCAGGAGGATCACAAATTCAAGGCCATCCTGGGCAACTGGGTGACTGAGTTAAGACCTGTCTCTAAATAAGAAGAAAAAAAGAATTAAAAAGAGCCTGGGGAGTAACTCAGGGATTAGAGCCCTTGGTTAGGGAGCATGAGGCCCTGGGCTCAATCCCCCAGCACCACATAATAGCTGAGTGAGGTGGTGCATGCCTGTAATCCCAGCACTCGGGAGGCTGAGGCAGGATTGCTGTGATCTTGAGTCCAGCCTGGGCTACATAGTTTGGGGACCAGCTTGGACTACAAAGTGAGACCCTGCCTTTAAAAAAAAAAAAAAAAAGGCAACATTTCCCAGGCTTGCTACACTTGTAAGTTTCAGGAATTTGCCAAGACCATCTGCCCAGCAAGCCTCTCTCTCTCACCTG
Organism: Ctenodactylus gundi; assembly: GCA_004027205.1. Taxonomy (NCBI): domain Eukaryota; kingdom Metazoa; phylum Chordata; class Mammalia; order Rodentia; family Ctenodactylidae; genus Ctenodactylus; species Ctenodactylus gundi. The sequence goes on from PVKB01001394.1 coordinate 964, forward strand.
TGAAGTGGGATCACTGAGGCCACTGAGGCCACTTCATTAGGGTTCTGTGAGGGGCCTTGCCCAGGGATGGCTCCCTGAACAATGTTCGCTTGTCATTTCTATAGGCGCTTTGCCCTGTCCTCCAAGATTCCTGACACCAAAGGCTGCCTGCAGTGTCGAGTGGGTAAGAGTGGGCCAAGGGCCTGGTGAGGTGGGCACTGGCTGAGCTGGTACCCAGCGCTGTTTGTCCCGCAGTGCGGAACCCCTACACAGGCAGCACCTTCCTGCTGGCCGCGCTGCCCTCCAGCCTGCTCCTGCTTCAGTGGTATGAGCCACTGCAGAAGTTCCTGCTGCTGAAGGTGTGGGTGCGGGGCGTCTGCCTAGGGAGGGGCCCGGGAGCAGGGGGCTGGGGGAGCAGTGGAGACCCAGGGATTCCTGCTGCCTCCCTAGAATTTCTCCAGCCCTCTGCCCAGGCCAGCTGGGATGCTGGAGCCACTGGTGCTGGATGGGAAGGAGCTGCCCCAGGTGTGTGTGGGTGCCGAGGGGCCCGAGGGGCCTGGCTGCCGAGTCCTTTTCCATGTTCTGCCCCTGGAGTCTGGCTTGACAACTGACATCCTCATCCCACCAGGTGAGGGGGAAGGACAAGGGTGGAGAGGGAAGGACTGACATCATGTCAGGTTGCCCACAGCCTGTGACTGCCAAGGGGGTTCTGGGGCTCCCCTTCTCCCTTTCTTATGCCTCCAGTGGGTTTCCATGAAAGATTTCATTAGAGTCAGCCACTCTTACCGGTTCACATCTGTTATCTTAGCCCTTCAGAAGGCTGAGACAGGATGATGACTTGAACCCAAGAGTTGGGACCCCCTACCTCAAACATACAGCAAGCCTTCATTAAACCACAGGACTTGGTAGCTAAGAAAAATGGACTGCTCAGGATTCTGGCAGGAGCAACAGGGAAGTGGCAACCAGGCCAGACAGGGACCAGAGGCCTCTACACTGAGGCTGGGTATGGACAGCTCAGGGCTGCTGGAGAAAGGGAAGGCGCATTGTTGCCCAGGGCCCTGAAGCATACAGGCCCAGCCAGGGCCTCACTCAGGATTTTGGTGTTCTCACAGTGGCTGTGCAGAGGGTAGCATCAGCAAGCTTGGGCTGCCAGTGAGCTTGGAGAGGTAAAGTGGTCTGCTCCAGGCTGCGTAGCAATTGTGTGCCGAGATAGAGTTTGCCTGACTGGACCCCTCCCCTCTTCCTGTCCTCTGAGATTTGGCATCGCAGTCCTGCTAGGCTGTCAGAGGCTGACACACTCATGCCTGGAGGCTGGCTGTCACCTGCCCTCTGGGGGCCCATGGGACTAGTGACTCACCAGGCTCTATCTTCTTTCTCTGCCCACAGAGGGGATTCCAGGCTCAGCCCAGCAGGTGATCCAGGTAGACAGAGACACAGTGCTGGTCAGCTTTGAACGTGAGTGCCCCTGGGGTCAGGACCTGGGACAACAAAGTTGGGTGAGAGGAAACACCAGTTCCCACCCACCCTGTCCTGTGCAGGCTGCGTGAGGATCGTCAACCTGCAGGGCGAGCCCACAGCCACCCTGGCCCCTGAGCTGACCTTTGACTTCCCCATCGAGACTGTGGGTGAGAGAGCCAAAGGGGGCCAAGAATTAGCCTTACCTTTTAGCATGTGACAGAGCCTAGGGGACTGGGGCTTACCCTAGGAGGAGGCAGCAGCCACCCAGCCCCGCGGGAGGGAGCCATCTTGTCCCTGGAAGTCGGTGCGGACTTCTGTGGCCCAGAGCTGGGCCGGTGGGGCTGACGCAGCCCTCTCTCCCAGTGTGCCTGCAGGACAGCGTGCTGGCCTTCTGGAGTCACGGCATGCAGGGCCGCAGCCTGGACACCAACGAGGTGAGCAGGGCTCAGAAACTCTTCTTCCTCACTTTGGAAGGAAGCTGCTGGAGTCACCTCAGTCCTCTTGTCTTCCCAGGTGACTCAGGAGATCACAGACGAGACCAGGATCTTCCGGGTGTTGGGGGCCCACAGGTAGGCAGGGTGCTCCAGACCCCCTGCTGTCACCCTTGGGGACAAGAAGGGATGTCATGGGCCTGCCTTGCTCACGGCCGTCTCCGCCTCCAGAGACATCATCCTGGAGAGCATTCCCACCGACAACCCCGGGGCGCACAGCAACCTGTACATCCTCACCGGCCACCAGAGCAGCTACTGAGCAGCCCACCCATCAGTGGGCAGGCTCTGTGGCCCTTTTCGGCAGAGGGGCCCCTTCTAGATTGGAGGCTGCCTAGGCTCTCCTGGGGCTGAAGGCGACACAGTCCCGAGAAGTGGCCTGAGGAGGGAGCCCCGACACAGCAATAACAGACCAAAGGAAGCTGCTGCCGGCCTCCTGCTCTCTGCAGGTGGCCCCATCCCCAGTGCCGGGGCCCTGCGTAGACAGGCGCCTGCCCAGCCATTCCATTTTGTTCCAGATCCCCTGCCCACTTTCTGCTGAGAGCCTGTCCCTGCCTTTGTCCCAGGGAATATGTATTTAAAAGAGAGAACTATATTGGTATTAAAGTTGGTTGGTTTTACTGCACTGTCCCTCTGGGATGGGGCAGCTCAAGCCCCACCCCTCTCCCTTCTCATTCCTCCCTCTGTAGTGCATCTCTCTGTGGGCACCTGCTGGTCCTGTGTACGTACCACGGAAGGGCAAGTGCTCAGGAGCTGGTGAAGGGGTCGGCCATGAACCCCAGAAGCCACCCAGAGCACAGTGTCTTCCCAGGGTTCCTTGCATGGAGCCAGTCCTCAGCATTGCAGTTCGAGGCCTCAACTGTAGGGTGGAACCCCGAAAGACTCATTCAGGGAGGGACTCTGAACAGCCCTCGTCAAGCTAGCACCACATGCCTCCAGTCCCAGCACTCTGGGAGGCTGAAGCAGGAAGCTTCCGAGTTCAAGCCCACCCTGGACAAATTAGTGATCTCAGCACTCAGGAGGCTGAGGCAGGAGGATTGCTGTGAGTCCACAGTGAGTTCAGGACCAGCCTGGACTACAGAGCGAGACCCTGTCTCAAGTAAATAAAGGAAGAAGGGCTGCCCTGTCAGACAGGGCTCTGTCCCTCAAGGGCCCATCTATCTGCCCAAAGCTGAGTTTGTGCTTTACATTGGGCTCCCAGAGAAGTCCCCTCCCAGGGGCCTGGGATCCCCCAGTTAGGGGTCCCCTGTTGCCATAGGAACTGCTCGGCCAGACCTTTGGGGCAGGGAAGGATGGATGGGAGATGGCCTGGGGGAGGATGAGAGCGCACAGCAGTGCTCGACTGGAGTGAAAGCCAGGACCCACAGCTCTAGCTGGGCCTGGCACCCTCCTGACATGCACACCAGATGTGGGCAGGAGACCCTGCCCATAGTGGGGTGCAAGTGGGATGACTCATGTGAAGACTCACTGCTCTTGGTGTGTTGCACTGTTTGTTCTCTGGTCCACCCTCCAGCAGAACCCCGACTGCTTTGTTCCCAGAATCCAGGAGGGTTTCATGTCTGGAACGGGGCGAGGACATACCTGTATATGTCCAGAAGGCCCAAAGGAGTTGGGGAGGGACCTTCCAAACCTTCTGGTTCACACTGACCTGGAGAGCATCCTGCAGGCCAGGTTGTGCTGGAGGTGATGGAGCACACAGTGAACTCCTGGCTTCCATGTTTCTTGGCCAGGTGCTGGAAATGGACAAGGAGGTGGGTGCCCACCAGGCTGGTGCCGCCATCTGGGGAAAGACTGGCCTGCCCGCCTCAGAGCAGCAGGAGCATACAGCACCACCTTGTGGCTGGTCACCCGGCCCTGAGATGTCATCGGAAGGGAGGTCTGAAGGTATAATGTGACAAAGTGGGGGTCCTGTGGAAAGGAAGGTCATCTGGGCTACACAGTGAGTTCAGGACCAACTTCCAGAGGGAGACCCTGTCTCAAAATAAAAAAAAAAGAAAGAAAAGAAAACAAGGTCCTCTCTAAGGACCTTTCGTCGGCAAAGGCAGACAGCAAGCCACAGAAAGGCCAGTTCGCCCGACAATATACACTGAGTGATGAAAATGAACTTTTATTTTTGTACTTGTTTGATAGCCTTGCTCAAGGTACAGTTTTTCCTCAAATACGAACAGATATGATAAAAAGTCTCACCTGGGTGTGGTGGAGCACACAGTGATCTCAGCACTCGAGAGGCTGAGGCATAGGGTCACAAAGTCAAACCCAGCCTGGGCAACTTGGTGACTCATTGAGACTATGCCTCAATAAATTTTACTCATCTGTAATCCCAGCCCTCAGGAGGCTAAGCAAGAGGATTGGCATGAACTAGAGGACAACCGGGGCTATGTAGTGAGTTCAGTACCAGCCTAGACTGCACAGTGAGATCCTGTCTCAAAAAAAATAATAATCTTTGGGAAAAACAAAAGAAAACTCGTTCTTAACCTGACCCACAGCTATATAGCTATCTGGGCCTAGTTACTTAGGAACACTTTTAGAAGTATTAATGCATATTTAGCAATTTGGTATATTTTATTCTTCACCTTTATTTCTCTCTCTCTTTCCCTCTCTGAGATGGGGACTCACTCTGTAGCCCAGGCTCTTCCTGAACTCACTGTGTAGCTCAGGTTAGCCTTGGCCTCATGGTAAACCTGCTGCCTCAGCCTTCAGAGTGCTGGGATTACAGGTATGTGTCACTACGCCTGGCTTTCTGTGGTGCTGGAGAATTGTACTCAGGGCCTTGTGCTTGCTAAGCAAGTACTTTAACTGCTGTGCCACTTCTCCAGTCCTTTGCCTTTATTATTATTGTTATCTATTTATTTATTTGATAGGGTCTTGCTCTATAGTCCAGGCTGTTCATGAACTCATTAGGTTGCCCAAGCTGGCCTTGAACTCTGATCAGTATTCCTGCCCAAGCCTCCGGAATGCTGAGATTACAGGCTACCATACCCAACTTTTGTGGTACTGGGGAATTGAATCCAGGACCTTGTGCATACTAGGCAAGCACTCTAACTGCTGAGCAATGCCTCCAACATTTTTGTACTTCCATAAGGGGAGGTTGCCCATTAGTGAACTAAAGCAAAAACTGACTATCAATAGGTTTAAAATATAAACCATTCATGGGCTGAGGACATAGCTCAGCACTGGAGTGGCTGCTTAGAAAGTGCTGAGGCCCTAGGTTCAATCCCTTTGTACAGCATAATAGCTGGGCCTGATCCCAACATTGTGGTGACTTGGAGGCCAGCCCAGGCTATACATAGTGAGTTTAGGACCACCTTGAACTATAGAGCAAGACCGTGTCTAAAAAGGGGTGTGTGTGTGTGTGTGTGTGTGTGTGTGTGTGTGTGTGTGTGTGTGTAAAATTTACATATGTTTGAAGTTTATATATATATATATATATATATATATATGGTGATATTGGGAATTGAGCCCAGGGTCTTTGCACTGAGCTACTTCCCCAAACCTATTTTTTTTTTATTTTAATCTTTTTGTTTTTGGTTTTTGAGACAGGGTCCCACTTTGTAGTCTAGGATGGTCTTAAACTTGCTAGGTAGCCCAGACTGGCCTTGGACTCACAGCAGTCCTCCTGCCTCAGCCTCCCAAGTCCTAGGCCTTGCACTTGTTAGGCAAGTGTGTATCTAACCACTAAGGTATTTCTCCAGCTTCTTACTTTTGATTTTGACACAAGGCCTTGCTAAGTCATTAAATTGCCTGTAGTAGGCTCAAACTTGAGATCCTTCTGCCTCTGCTTCCCAGGATGCTGGAGTACTTTTTCTTTTTCTTTTTCTTTTTTCTTTCTCTCTTTCTTTCTTTCTTTCTTTCTTTCTTTCTTTCTTTCTTTCTTTCTTTTTTTTGAGACAGAGTCTCATTCTGTAGCCCAGCCTGGTCCTGAACTCACTATAGAGTCCAGGCTGGCCTTGAACTCACGGCAATCCTTCTGTTTCAGCCTCCTGAGTGCTGGGATTACAGGCATGCACCACCATGTCCAGTGTATGTGGTGCTGGGGAACTGAACCCAGGTACTCAGCATTTGCTAGGCAGGTGCTTTAATCTCTGAGCATTTCCTCCAACCCCAATAGTATTGTTTCTTTGAGAATGGAACTTTATTTTTCTACTGGAGTTTTATTTCAGAAACTATGTACTGAAATATATCTCCAGTCTTCTATTTTTATTTTTTTTCATTTTGTGGTACTGGGAATTGAACCCAGAACCTTCTCACTAAACTACGTCCCCCAGGCCATTTTAATTTTTTAAATATTTTTATTTTTTGAGACAGGGTCTCGCTCCATACTCCATGCTGGTCCTGAACGCACTGTGAAGCCCAGAATGGCCTCAAACTCAAAGTGGCCCTTCTGCCTCAGCCTGAGTGTTAGGAGTATGGGTATGTGCCACCACGCTCAGCTTTTATTTTTGATTTGAGACAGGGTCTCGCTAAATCACTAAGTTGCCCATGCTGGACTCAAACTTGTGATCCTCCTGCCTCAGCCTCCAAGAGTGCTGGGATCACAGGCCTGCACCACTATGTCTAACTGGTATCCTCAGTCTTAAAGGGAAAGGAGATAGGTTAAGTTAATTTAGGGCTTATCAACCTTGTTTTGCCAACTTTAGACATGCACTCCCTAAATGACTAACATACTTGTATGCCAGGCTGACCCCAGAAGTTTCACAGAAGAAAGGTGAAGCTTTGTTTCCCATCAGTTACCTACTGGGCATCGGAAGGCCTAAGTGAAGAGCACTGAATTTTAGCAAAAATCGCCTCTAAGTCCCTACTGCCTCAGGAGAAAATAATACTGGCAGGACAGCACGTTATCTTATTTTAGTTTTACTTTTTTGAGGCAACAGGTGTCTCAGGGCTGTAATCCCAGCACTCTGGAATGCTGAGGCAGGAAGATCATAAGTTCCAGCACAGCCTGGGCAACTGGGCAACTGGTTCAAAGTTGAAGAAACTCAGTGAGAAGCCCAGGGCTTGATCCTGAGTACCACTCTCTCTCTCTCTCTCTCTCTCTCTCTCTCTCTCTCTCTCTCACACACACACACACACACACACACACACATGTATGCACTCGAGTGCTCACAAACACATGCACACACGCACAATCAAATTAGAGCTGTAGTCCAGCCTGGGCAATTTAGCAATTTAGTAAGACTCTGTCTCAAAGCCAAAAACTAGACTGGGAACGTAGCTCAGTGTGAAGGCCCCGGGTTCCATCCTCAATACCGGAATGAATGAATGAATAAAGTTAAGCTGGGTGTAGTCCCAGAAGTCCAGCACCCAGAAGGCTAAAGCAGTAGGACTGTCCTATGTTCAAGGACAGTCTGTGGTACACAGTAAGTTCAGGATCAGTGTGGATGACAGAGCAAGATCCTGTCTATAAATATATACATTACATACATAAATATGATTAAAAGTTATACTTTCCAAAAAATAGACAGATGTCCACCATCGCCCCTCCCTTGGGCGGTGTAAAGAAGCAAAGTTCCCCGGGTACCTGACACCTCAAAGGGGGAGCCCAGAAAAGGGGAGACTTCAGATCAAAGATCGCTCACTCCCTTCAAAGTGGGATCAGAGAGATGCAATTGCTACAGGAACAACAAGAAGTCCCATCCACCGCTGGCTGCAAACTTCCTTTAGTTTATAAATTTATTTATTTATTTTTGAGACAGGGTCTCACTCTGTAGCCCAGGCTGGTCCTGAACTCACTATGGATCCCAGGCTGGCGTTGGACTCATAGCAGTCCTCCTGCCTCAAAATCTTGAGTGCTGGGATTACAGGCGAGTACCACCACACCCGGCTTTATGTGGTGCTGGAGAATCAAATTTAGGGCCTTTCCCTTGCAAGGCAAGTGCTTTAACCACGGTGCTATTCGGCTAGCCCTTAGTTTACAAATTTAAACCTCTGATCTGAGGTAGATACCCAAATCCTTGACCTATAGTTGACACTGTCTAAACATGAATTCAAAAACTGGTTTTGAAAACAATCACTTTTGCACTAGGGATAAAAGACTGCTCATCTAAAGCACAGGAAGATGAGGAAGATGATGAATTGAAGTTTGTAACTGTCATTTTCTTCCAAGGTAGCCTTTGTAAAACTTTCTCCTATTTACCTAAATAGGTGCTTTCTTTTCTTTTCTTTTCTTTTCTTTTCTTTTCTTTTCTTTTCTTTTCTTTTCTTTTCTCCTTTCTTTCTTTTCTTTTTTTTGTAGCTGTTGAAAGCAGGCAAGCCTAGGTGGGTCGTAATGAAAACACAAATCATACGATCAGTGAATAACAGGCTAAGAGTTTAGGCATTAGCCCTCTGCCCCATGGTGAGGCCCACTGTGGCTCTCTGATCACAGGCTGGCCCAGCATGCTATGGCGTGCTAGCATTATCTGTATTCTACAAAGGGGGGTTAAGAGTTTCAAGCTCTACTGACTGAGCTAGGCAGGCTGGATTACAAAGGTGGTTTATTTATTTACCTCTGGTCTCTGGATGGAGCCAGGGCCTTCACACATTGCCCATTTTTTGAGATAGCGTCTCATTAGGTAGCCCAGGCTGGATTTAAACTTGACTTCCTCCTGCCAGAGTGCTGGGATTAGGGGCCTGTGCCACCAGTCCAGCTGAAGTTTAGAAAAATTTAATGACATCTCTGGGTACCAGTTGGTGAACAGTTGAGACTAGCCTAGGTGTGCAGGACTCCAACTTGCTTCAAGACTGAGAAGTGGGGGCTGGAGGAACGGCATAGCAGTTAATGTGCTTGCCTTGAAAGCGTATGGCCCTGAGTTCAATTCCCCAGTACTTCATAAAGCTGGGCATGGTGGCACATGCCTGTAATCCCACACTTGGAAGGCTGAGGCAGGCAGATTGTCCTGAGTCCAAGGTCAGTCTGGCATACAAAATGAATGTAGGACCAGCCTGGGGCACAGAGCAAGACCCTGTCACACACACACACACACACACACACACACAGAGAGAGACTGAAAAGAGGGGCTGGAGGAATAGCACAGTGGTTAAAGGCTGAGGCAGGGGGATTGTCTGAGTTTGAAACCAGCCTCAGCTACCTTAGTGAGTTTAGGTCCAACCTGAACTGCAGAGCAAGACTTTGTCTCAGAGAGAGAGAGAGACAGAGAGACAGAGAGAGAGAGACTGAGAAGAACTAGCTGGAGGAATAGCTCAGTGTTAAAGCATTTGCCTAGCAACCTCAAGGTCCTGACTTAGATTCCCCAGCACCACATAAGCCAGGTGTGGTAGCACACACCTATAATCTTAACTCTCAGGAGGATTGCCGCATGTTCAAGGCCACCTGGGACATACAGTGAGTTCAGGACCAGCCTAAACTACAAAGTAAGATCCTGTCTCAAAAATTAAATAAATAAAGTTATTGCATAGCTAGCTCAAGAACCTGGGTTTGTTTCTTCAGCACCACATAAATTAGGTGTGTGTGTCACACACCTGCAATGCCAGGAGGCTGAGCGAGGCAGGAGGATTGTTGTGAGACTATTAGATTAAGCTGGGCTTCATAATGAGTTTAGGACCAGCCTGAACTACAGAGTGAGAATCTGTCTAAAAATAAAAAAATAAAAAGCTGGGCATGTTGACAGATGCCTGTAATCCCAGCACCTAGGAGGCTGAGATAGGAGAATGACTTTGAGTTTGAGGCCAGTCTGGGCTATATACTCAGGTCAGGATTGACCTGGACTGCAACGTGAGACCCTGCCTCAAAAAATATAATAATTAAGGCTGGAGGAATGGGTTAGCGGTTAAAAGCACTTGCTTAGCAAGTGCTAAGTCAAGCGCTAAGTATCCAGGTTCAATTCCCGAGCACCATATAAGCTGGGCATGGTGGTGCACACCTGTAATCCCAGCATTTGGGAAGCTGAAACAGGAGGATTTCTGTGAGTTCAAGGCCAGCCTGGGCTCCATAGTGAGATCAGGACTGGCCTGGGCTACAGAGCGAGACCTTGTCTTTAAGTAAATAAATAAAATAATTTTAAAAATAAAATAAAGATGAGATTGTGTGTCCTTAAGGTAATTATTCAACTTTTCTGTGCCATCTTTCTTCCCTTTCTTTCTTTCTTTCTTTCTTTCTTTCTTTTTTTCTTTCTTTTCTTCTTCTTTTTATTTTTGAGATGACTTCTCACTCTGTAGCCCAGGCTGCTCCTGAACTCACTATGGAGCCCAGACTCGTCTTGGGCTCATGGCAATCCTCCTGCTTCAGCCTCCCGAGTGCTGGGATTACAGGTGTGCGCCACCATATCCGGCTTTATATGGTGCTAGGGAATTGCACTAGGGCCTTGAGCTTGCTAGGCAAGTGTTTTAACCACTTGGCCATTCCTCCAGTGCCTATTTCAGTATTCAGTATTCAGTATTTCTAAATTCAGTAAAGTTTGTACTCAAGGACCATTATTTGTTTAGTAAATTCCTCTTAAAGCTTGCTATTCCTTACCTGCGTTGTTTAAGTATGTCTTGTTTGAACGGTTAGCATGAACCAACTAGTCTGATTGGTTTTCAACTTCCTTTCCTAAAAGTCCCTCCCTTTCAGGGCCCATGACATTAGCATCTGTGGAGTTGGACGTTTCTGCTTGTGTCCTATTGTCTTGTCTTCCCATGATTCTCTTGCTGGGGGACTTCACTTTATTTATTTTTATTTTTTATTATTTACATGTCCCCTCCATGTCCCTTTCCTTCTCCACAAAGTTTATCTTCTTACTTTCTTCCATTTCTCTTTTACTTTTATTATGGTTTGGCTTTATCATATTATAGAAAAGGTTAGGGCATTTAACCTTCTGTGTCTGATTCACTTTCCTTAGAATAACGGTCTTAAGGCGCATCTAGATTCCAACGAATGTCTCAAATTTGTCTTTCTTTGTAGCAGAGTGGTACACCATTGTGTATATACACCACAGATTCTTTATCCATCTGTTGTTGGACATATTGGCTGCTTCCAAGAGTTTGTCATTATACCTTGTGCTGCTAGAAACAAGGGTAGGCATGTATGATGACTTTAACTTTTTCGGGTTAATACCAGAAGAGGTATAGCTGGGTCAAATGGGATGTCTTTTTTTTTTTAGGTGTTTGTTTGCTGGTGGTTGTACCAGTTTAGACTCCCACCAGCAATGTAGGAGGGGGTTCCCTTTTCCCCACAACCTTGCCAACATTTGTTGTATTGTGGTTTGGCTTTGGAATGTCCCCCAAAACCTCATGCATTGGGATGTCATGGATTATCTATGGAACCATGTGCTGTTAAGAGATGGGGGCCCGGGCTGGAGGATTATGGGTGTGTGGTGGATTACAGGTGTGTGGTTGAAGACATATATATGGCAGGTTATAGATTACAGGCATGTGGTAGATTAAGGACTTCCAAGGGATGGAACATGGAGGCTGGACCCAGAAGGGGCAGCTCACGGGGAGAGGACCTAGAAGAATCTACACTACTTCCTCCTTCCCTTCTGGGACTTGACCTGGCTTCCTGTTTGCAATACATGAGGAGCTGCCTCCACCTCCACTTCTGCCATATGCTTCCACTGTTGCTGGCTGCCCCTGGATTAACTGTGACTCTCTGAAACTATGAGCTAAAATGTAACCTTACCTCTCCTAATTTGTGGATGTCAGGTATTCTATCACAGCAACAAAAAAGTAACTAGGACAGTTGTGTTTGAGTTCTTAATACCAGCTATTCTTACTGGAGTTCAGTGGAACCTCAGTGTTGATTTGATATGCATTTCTCTGGTGACTAAAGATGCTGAACATTTGTAAATGCATTTATTGACCATTTTGAACTTCTGAGGACTGTCTATTCACTGCAGTTGCCTGTTTTTTTTTTAATAGAGTCCTTTATTTTGGAGGGTTTTTCTTTTTCAGTTCTTTGTATATTCTTGAAAATAGTCCTGTTTGAGGAGTAGCTGGAAAAAAAAATTCCCGTTCCATGGGTACCCTTTTCACTCTGTAGATTGTCTCCTTTGCTATGCAGAAGCTTTTTAATTTGATATAATCTCATTTGTTGATTCATAATGTTATTTCACATGCGTTAGGTGCTTTATTGAGAAAGTCCTTACCTAGACCTATATCTTCAAGGGTTTTGCCTATTTTTTCTTCCAAAAACATTCAATGTTTCTACTTTAATGTCTAGACCTTTGACTCATTTTGATTTGATTTTGGTCCATGGTAAAAGACGTGGGTCTAGGGGCTGGAGGAATGGCACAGAATTAAAGCACTTGCTTTGTAAGTGCAAGGCCCTGAGTTCAATTCCCCAGTACCACATAAAGCCAAGTGTGGTGGCACACTCCTGTAATCCCAGCACTCAGGAGGCTGAGACAGGAGGATTGCCATGAGTCCAAGGCCAGCCTGGGCTCCATAGTGAGTTCAGGAGCAGCCTGGGATACAGGGCAAGACCCTATCTTAAAAGAAAGAAAGAAAGAAAAATAGGCAGTCAGGTAGCTGCTGGCAGAGCCCTGCCTGTACCTAAGAGCTCACTGGGACTGGGTCTCATGTGCCCTGATCCTCCTGCGCACCAGAGACAGCCAGGTAGCCACTGGCAGAGCCCCACCTGCACCTGGAAGCTCATGGGACTGGGCCTTCGCATGTCCCATCCCTCCTTCACCCAGACACAGCCAGGTAACAATTAAAACAGAAAGAGTCTAATTTAAGAATCTCAGGAAAAGAAATAGAGCCCATCAACAATACTGGAGGCTCAACTCACTGTAATAGAATGATGAGGAAACCTGGTAATACATCTCCTACAGAAAGATCTGATACTCCAGAAAGTGACACCAGGGATCTTCAAATAGCAGAACCCAAAGATGAAACAGGCAAAAAAGATGATAATTTCTGGTCCCAGAAATACTTCAAATTGAAACAGGAAATGAAACAGGAAATAAAAGATCTACACTGGAACATAGCTAACATAGCTAAGCTAGCAGCAGACATTGACAAGAAGTTAGAAGGAAATAAAGAAAATACAAACCAGAAAATAATGAAGGCAATACAAGAAATTAGAGAAGAATACATCAGAGTTATAAAAACATTGAAAACAGATATTCAGGATGTGAAAAACACACAGGAAAAAATAAGTAACCAGTCTGAGCATTTTGAGAATAGAATATCAGACCTAGGAGATAAAATGGCTAGGCTGGATTATACAGGCTATAAAGAATGCAAAACAAAAAAGGAAGAAGGAGAATGATTACAATGACTGATGGATGATTCAAAGAGAAACGACCTCATGATTATGGAGTGCAGAATAAAACTGAGGACAAAACAAAAGGCTTAAAGGCCATGTTCAATGAAATTATGGAGGAAATTTTCCCAAATCTAAGGAAAGAAATAAACATTAAACTACTGCAGGCATATAGAACATCAAACAACTTTGATCAGAAGGGAACCTCATCACGACACATCATAATTAAAATACTAGAGACCCAACACAAAGATAGAATAGTAAAAGCTACAAGAGAAAAACAGAGGGTGACTTACAAAGATAAGCCCATCAGGATAACTGCAGATTTCTCAACCCAAAACCTAAAAGCCAGGAGATCATGGAGCAATATCATCCAAGCACTAAGAGAACATAAATGCCAACTCAGACTGCTATACCCAGCAAAATTATCTTTTAAATCAGAAGGAGAAATTAAAACTTTGCATGACATAGAAAGTTTAAAGAAATTTGCAGCCACTAAGCCAGCACTGCAGAGAATACTTAAAGGAGATTTAGAAAGCGAAAGGGAGGCCAACAACACCAATGACCCCAGAGTAAAAGAGACAATAGATAAAGGAAAATGAACTGAGAAGAAAGTCTAGTAAGTAATGCTGAAAAACTATAAAGATGGCAGGACATACCAAATATACCTCGATAATTACTCTGAAAGTGAATGGCCTCAACTCACCTATTAAAAGACCCAGACTCGTAGACTAGGTAAAAAAATTTTTTAAAAACCCCAGAAACCCATAATTTGCTGCTTACAAGAGACACACTTCAACAACAAGGAACTTCATAGACTGGAAATAAAAGAGTGGAATTCAATATTTCATGCAGCAGGACCCAGGAAACAAGCAGGGGCAGCTATCTTAGTCTCAGACTCATCAGATTTCAAAACAAAACAGATTAGGAGAGACAAAAATGGCCACTATATACTGGTTAAGGGAAAAACAGAACAGGAAGAAATCACAATTATCAATATATATGCTCCCAACTCTAGAGCACCCAATTATGTAAACCAAAAATTATTAGATCTGATGTGACTTCAAGATTTCTGACCCTCCCACAGCCTCCTGTCAGTTGTTGGGGTGCTCCATCCTCTCCCAGCTCCGTCAGATGTTCCAGTCTCTATACGAGCTTTCCTCCATCTGCAGCTGCCTGCAGCTCCCAGGCATTTGCAGCTGACCTGTGGTGGCTTCCTGAGCCGCTGGGATTTTTTTTTTCTCTGCTTTCAATGTTCCTTAGGAATTTCTGACCTTCCCCTGGCCTCTTTTCAGTTGTTGGGGTGCTCCTCTCTTCCTTAGCTACATTGAACATGCATTTTCTAACTAAATTCTTGACCTTTTAAGTGGGTCGATGAGGAGATATTGTGCAGCTCTGTTACTTGGCCGCCATCTTGACCGGAAGTCTTCTGCAGAATATTATATCAGAATATTATGAGAAATTATTATGAACACCTATATTTTAACAAGTTAGAGAATTGGGAAGAAATGGATGACTTCCTAGACACATACAAAATTGAATGAAGAAGACATAATAATATTCAACAACCCCATTACACACACAGAAATTGAAGAGGTAATAAAAATTCTACCTATAAATAAAATCCCAGGACCAGATGTATTCACAGCAGAATTTTTTCAGTATTTTAGGCAAGAACTATCTCCAATTCTTCTCAAACTATTCCTTGAAGTTGAAAGAGAAGGAATATTACAAAACTCATTTCTGGTGGCTAGCATCATATTAGTCTCAAAACCAGACAGATACTTAACCAGGAAGGAAAATTATAGACCAATATCTTTAATGAATATAGATGCAAAAATTTTTTATAAAATTCTGGAAAATAGAATCCAACAAGTAATCAGAAAGATAACACACCATGATCAAGTGGGCTTCATTCCTGGGATGCAAGGCTGGTTCAACATATGTTAATCAATCAATGTAATACACCACATCAACAAAAGCAAACAAACTAAAAAACAACCAAAATGTTATGCCCAGATTGCAAAGACCCCAGAGAGACCACCAGGAGACCAAGGCACGTAGGTAAAAACAAGGAGCCTTTATTCGGGCTTAAGCTTGGGTTCTCAGACTTCACCAATACAGTGGATCTGTGCCGAGAGTGGTGAACAGCAAACAAGCAGGGCTTTTATGGGGTAAGGGAAGAAGAGGTGGCTACAGTGAGCATGATGTAGACACAGCATTATCACACCAAAAAAAATCATAATTACACATTATTTATGAAAACAACATTAATTACTCAGAATTTGGGAGTGTTACTAATGTCTGATGGGACCCTATCATGACCTTCAAGAGTCTTTTGAAAATGACTAATTATGAGGTGGGCCTGGGGGGACCACGTGAGTTCTGAGCAAGCAGAGAATGATTAGATAAACATTAGGCAAGTACGTGTTCTTTTCTACATTTCTTTTTTACATCTGCCTAGTCATTCAGCCTTGAACAACTTGTAACTTTCTTATCATTCCGGGAAACTGAAACTCAGGCCTACTTGCTTTTCTGGTGGGTCTGAACCCTGTCATAGAGTTTGTTTAGCTTGGGTCTTTCAAAAATACAAGATCGTCTCAATTGATGCAGAAAAAGCCTTTGATAAAATTCAACACCCTTTCTTGATAAAAGAAATTTGCATTGGAAAGGAGGAAGTCAAACTATCATCATTTGCAGATGATATAATTATCTACATCGAAGACCCCAAAAAGTCCACTATGAAACTCTTGGAAATAATAAATTCAGCCAAATTACAGACTACAAAATCAATACCAAAAAATCAATAGCTTTTCTGTACACTAATAATGAACCCACTGACAAAGAGCTCAGAAGAATAATCCCATTCTCAATAGCCCAACAAAAAAATTAAATAATTAGGAATACACCTAATCAAGGAAGTGAAAGATCTATATGAAGAAAACTACATTACACTGAAGAAAGAAGTTATAGATGACATCAGAGAATGGAAAGACAACCCCTGTTCTTGAATAGGCAGACCAATATAGTTAAAATGACTATACTGCCAAAACTAATATACAGATTCAATGCAATTCCTTTCAAGACATCAATAATTTTTTCACAGAACTTGAAAAAATAATCCTTAAATTCATATGGAACCAAAGGAGACCTAGAATAGCCAAAGTAACCTTAAGTAACAAGACTAAGGCAGGAAGCATTACAATGCCAGATACCAAGTTATACTATAGAGTAATAGTTGTAAAAACTATCAGTTCAGGTACAAAAACAGACAGGTAGACCAGTGGAACAGAATACCCTCAGCTACCTAATCTTTGATAAAAGAGCCAAAAGCATACACTGGAAAAAGGACAGCCTCTTCAACACATGGTACTGGGAAAACTGGACATCCACATGCAGAAGAATGAATATAGACACACACCTGTCACCATACATCAAAATCAAATCAAAGTGGATCGAAGACTTAGATATTAAAACTGAAACACTGAACTTTCTAGAAGAAAAATTAGGCAAATATCAAAAAGACATAGGTGTAGTAGGTATAGGCAAAGACTTTTTTTTTTGAGACAGGGTCTCGCTCTGCAGGCTGGTCCTGAGCTCTCTATGGAGCCCACACCGACCTTGGACTCAGGACAATCTGCCTGCGTCAGCCTCCTGAGTGCTGGGATTACAGGCATACTCCACCATGCCCAGCTTTATGTGGTGCTGGGGAACTGAACTCAGGTCCTTGAGGTTGGCATGGCAAGCCATTCCTTTAGCAAGACTTTCTTAATAAGACACCAAAAGCAAAAGAAATAGCCTCCAGAATTAATAATTGGGATTAAAAGGTTTCTGCACAGCAAAGGCAGTTATCAACAGTGTAGAAAGAGAACTGACAGAATGGGAAAAAAATTCACCACCAATACTTCAGATAGGAGGCTCATAACCAGAGAATATAGGGAACAGAAGAAAAATAAGCCCCTCAAAATCAAAGACTCTATTGAAAATGGGTAAAAGAAATGAGTAGGCAGTTCACAGATGAACGAGTTCAAATGGCCAATAAATACATGAAAAGATGTTCAACATCCTTAGCCATTAGAGAAATGCAAATCAAAACATCACTAAGATATCAACTATCCCCAGAGAGACTGGCATATATCAAGATATGAAAAGCCGTATGGAAGTCTCTCAAAAGACTGGAAATAAATATCCCCTTCATACCAGCAATACCTCTTCTGGGAATTTTCCCAAAAGAGTTAAAAACAACATATAACAGAGATACATGTATACCCATGTTCACAGCAGCATAACTAACAATAGCTAAAATAGGTATTTATACACAATGTGGTATTTATACACAATGGAATACTGCTCATCTATAAAGACAGATTAGTTTGGAGGCTTTTGTAGGTGAATGGAGGCAACTTGAGACCCTCCTCATGCTTAGTGAAGTGAGTTAGAAGCAGAAGGTGAAATATCGAATGGTTTCTCTGACATGAGAAACCCAGATCACAATTATTTCATAGAACTTAATGTGGGGAATAATGGAAACTAGAGTGGAGCGGGGAAGTGGGAGGGTCGAAAAGAGAGAAGGATTTGTAACTTTGCCATAATATGCATGTACACAAAATACTCAAGATCAATGTAAACTTTATGTATCAAGAAAATGGGGGGGGGAGAGAAAAATATTGGTCTAGTTTTATTCTTCAGCATATTGCTAGCCAGTTTCCCTAGATAAAGAGGCTATCTTTATCTTTATCTTTCTGGGCCACTCTGTCGAAGATCAGCTGGCGGTAGGTACTCGGGGATGTCTCTGTATCCTCAGTTCTGTTCCACTGATCCATCTGTGTGGATTTGTGCCAATACTGTGTGGTTGTTGTTTTTTTTTTTTTTTAATCACTGTTGCTGTGTAATATAATTTGGTATCTGGCATTGTGATGCTTCTTGCTTTATTGATGCTTAGGATTGTTTTTGGCTATTCTTGGTTTCTTCTGGTTCCATATAAATTTTAGGTTCTTTTTTTCTAGTTCTATGAAAACATGCTGTTGGTATCTTGATTGAGATTGCTTTGAATCTGTATGTCAGTCTAGGTAGTATAGCCATTTTGACAATGTTGGTTCTACCTATCCAGGAACAGGGGATTTCTTTCTAAAATTTTTTATTTTTTTCAGAGTACTATAGTTTTCAATATAGAGGACCTTTACTTGCTTAGTTAGGTTGATTTTCTTTGAGGTGATTGAATGGAATTGTTTTTCTGATTTCTTTCTCTGTTTTTATTGTTGGAATAGAGGAATGTACAGGAATTCTATTGATTTTTGTGTGTTGATTTTATATCCTGCAACTTGACTGGATTTATTAGTTCCAGGTGTCTTCTGGTGGAGTTTTTGGCGTCCTCTGTGTAAAGAATCATGCCATCTGCAAATAAGGACAGTTTGGATAGTTTGACTTCTTCTTTTCTTACATGTATTTCCTTTATTTCAAGCCATTATCTGATTTCTCTAGCTAAGGTTTCGAGCACTATGTGGAATAGAAGTGGTGAAAGCAGACACCCTTGTCTTGTTCCTGGTTTGAGAGGAAATCCTTTCAGTTTTTCCCACTTAGGATGATGTTAGCTGAAGAATTGTCATAAATTGCTGAAGGGTTCTTTTATACCTATTTTCATCAGTTTTGATCAGGAAGGGCGTTGTATTTTGTAAAAGTTTTCTTCCTGCATCTATTGAGATGATCATGTGGTTTTTGTCGTTGAAAAAAATTTTTGAGATAGGTCTTGCTCTGTAGTCCAGCCTCAGTCTCCTGAATGCTGAGATTACAGGTGTCACCACATCCGACTTTTTGTCCTTGCTTTTGTTGATGTGTTATATTACACTAACTAATCTGTGTATGTTGAACCAGCCTTGCATACGTGCATCCCTGGGATGAAGCCAACTTGGTCACGGTGTATGATGTTCTTAGTTTATAATTATCTTATTGAGGATTTTTGCATCTATATTCATTAAGGAAACTGGCCTATAGTTTTCTTTGTTGGGTCTTTATCTGGTTTGGGGGTCAAGATGATACCTGCTTCCAAGAAGGAGTTTGGCATTGTTCTGCCTCTTTCAATTTCATGGATGAATTTAAGGAATATTGGTGCTAACTCTTCCCTCAGGTTCTGACAAAATGAACTGGGTCCTGCACTTTTCTTTACTGGTAAGTTCCTTATTACTGTCTTGATTTCATTCCTGGTTATTTCTGGTTTCTATAGCTTTTTGGTTGAATTTTGATATATCATATGTGTCAAGGGATTTATCCATTTCTTCTGGGTTCTTGAATTTATTAGCATACTTTTATCAGCTTGTAGTAGGGTCCTTCTAAATAGCTTCTTAGAATCCTCTGAATTTCAACAGTTCCTATTGTGATTTCACCTTTTTCTTTTCCATTTTTTTTTTTTGAGACACCATGCCCAGCTGACAGTAATTACTGTAAGATTTTTACCAAATCCTGTCATTGTCCTATTCTTCTAGTGTTGGTTCTTTGCTTCTTCTTTTTGTTACACTATTTATTTATTTACTTATATATTGAGATAGGGTTTTGCTCTATAAGCCAGGCTGGTCCTAGCTCACTATGGAGCCCAGGCTGGCCTTGGACTCACAGCAATCCTCCTGTCTCAGCCTCTTGAGTTCTGGGATAACAGGCATGCACCACCACACTGGTGTATGTGATGCTGGGGAATTGTACACTGGTATTCAGTGCTTGTTAGGCAAGTGCTTTAACCTCTGGGCCATTCCTCCAGCCCCTATATCTCAATTTTTTGAATGAGCCGATAAGGAGCCATTGAGCAGTTCTGTTACTCAGCCACCATCCTGCCCAGAGCGGGGACTTCATTTCAATGGCCTAGGCAAAAGGTTATGCTGAATGTATATGAGGCTGTATAGGGGATGCTAAAAGCCCAATGGAGTCTGTGCTGGGAATATTCAATGACAGGGACCTAACATTACAATTCCAAAGTATCCTGTTCACATTCAGCCCCCTCAGCGAAGCTCTCCAGCCTGTCCTGGCTTCTCTCCCCTGAGGGCAGGACTCTACCCTCTGTGACTTGCTATCACTATGACCTAAACGGTTTGGGTCGTTGTGGGCCCTTTACCTTTCTGTAATGTCTCTTGCACCATTCCTTCCAAGGCACTGGTTGAGAATGTCCCCCAAATCACTGGTGAGTGGCCCATCTGCGGCATCTTTACCCAAAACAGTGCAGACTCAGGTGGCTCCTGCCTATGTAACTTTCTATTATGGCTGCTGAGAATTGCTTCTCCTGAGCTAGTCTGCTGAGCAGCAAGAGGAAGCTTGCCATGTTTGTAGTTTGCACTTCCTACAGGCTTGTTTCTGGGGGCTTGGGCTGCTGGCTGCTGTTAATTCCATTGCCTCTGGGCTCTGGGATTACCTTAGTCCGGGGCTGCCCATTGCTCAGGGTCCTTCCCAGGTGGCCCTGGGCAGCTTCTGGGCTGACGTGTTCATCAGCCTCTGATATACAGTCAGGATTTCCAACCTTTCCATGGCCTCCTTTGAACTCCTGGAACTCTCCTTCCACTCCAAGATAAGTTGAGCACATTGTATTTTAACTGAATCTCGGTTTTTTTGGATGAACATGAGAGGGGCCAGTGAGGAAGGTCCCTACTGGGCAGCCACATTTTTGTTTTAGAACTTGAAAGACTTCATTCCAGGCTCTCCTAGCTTCTATGGCTGGGGTTGGGCAATCCAGTTAGTCCAATGGATTTGCCTTGTAGAATAATGTCTGTTTCTCTCTCTCTCTCTCTCTCTCTCTCTCTCTCTCTCTCTCTCTCTCTCTCTCTCTCTCTCTCTCTCCTCCTTCTTCTTTCTTTCTAGACAAGGTCTTGCTCTGTTTTCCAGGCTGGTCCTGAACCCAGGGCCTTGAGCTTGCTAGGTTAGTGCTCCAACTTCTGTGCTATTCCCCAACCCTATTTTCCATTTTGAGACAGGCACTTGCTAAGTTACCCAAGGTGGATTGATGTCATGATTCCTCCGTCTCAGGCCTGGAGGGTGCGGTGATTATAGGCCTGTGGTATAGCATCCAGTTTTGTTTTGAAAAAAAAAGGTCATGAGATATGTATTTCTTTTAGTCATTCATTTATTTATTTATTAGAGACAGGATCTTACTCTACAGCCCAGGCTGGTCCTGAACTCACTATGGAGACTAGGCTAGCCTTGGACTCATGCCAATCCTCCTGCCTGGATTACAGGCGTGTGCCCACACATCTGGTTTATGTTGTGCTGAGGAATCGAACCCAGAGCCTCACCCTTGCAAGGCAGGCACTTTAACCTCTGTGCCATTCCTCCAACCCCCCTTTTAGTCATTTAATAAGAATATAATGCAGAACAGTTGAAGTTGTAGCTCAGTGGTTGGAACACTTGCCTACCA